>CAJVPY010001705.1:0-18493 GCA_910591965.1 Dentiscutata erythropus | reverse complement strand
ATCATGAGATATAATTATTTTTATCTTTGCGATTATATGCTTTTTTCTTTATTCAAAACTTTGAACATGTTCATGAATTTTGAACCTAGGTTCAATAGGAACACTACGAATATATATAAATTTTACATCGTCTAAAGTAAGTTGATGAATAATTTTACTATATTTAATTAGTAGTATATAATTAACATAAATGATAAAATCTAGGAAGGTATTGTAATATGAATAATAAAGAGTATAATGATAAGAATAGTGAAGGGCATTGTGATGAGAATAATGAAGGATATTATAATGATAATGAAGAGTTTTATAATGATATGGAGTTGGAACATGTAGACACTGACTTGGAGTTTATAGAATCAGAGCATGTAAATACTGATTTGGAGATGGTAGAATCAGAGCATTTAAATATGGAATCTAGTAATTATGTAACTAGCACAGATGATTTGAATATTAGTGAGGTTTTTCAGTTATTCACAAATTAGCATAAAAAAAGAGCTGGAAAATTAGAAAATAGTCCTGTTAAACCTTTTTACGAAGTAATATTGTTTAATAATGTAGAATATTAGACTTGTTGGCACAAAAGCTGTCTACGGGTAAAATATAAAAAAGATGGCACCACATCAAATTTATGGTGATATTTGAGAAGCAGATATCATATTTCAAAAGCGATGGTGAAAAGTAAATGAGTAAAAATTGAAAAACAAAAATGTGGAAGCAAATATGAATTTCATGTAATGGCAGAATCTTCACAAGGATCATTAGTAGAGGTATTTAGCAAGGCAACAAAATATTCATCCAATCACCCAAAACAAAAAAAACTTAACAGCAATCTTGCTGCTTTTATTACTGAAGAACTCCAACCTTTTTCAATTCTAAAGTCACAAACTTTAATAAAAATAATAGAAGACCTAGATCTTCAAGCTAATGTTTTAAGCAATGATCAGTTGAAAGAAATTTTGATCAACGCTGAGGATAGAATTTTGCAAAGCATGCATAAGCATGTACATGATGATAATAAAATTTGTTATATTTCTTTTACTACAGATATGTGGACGTCAGATAATGATGGTTCATACATTGGACTTACATTTTATTGGGTGAATGGAGACTTTCAAGTACAAGAAATGATTGGTGAGATTTCGTATCTCCCGTACTTTCATATGGCAGAACGACTTGTAGACAAAATAATTGAAATTTTAAACAAATTTAATCTTATAAATAAAGTTGTATATGGTACAATCAATAATAGTCCGAACATTAAGTCATGTTTAAATAAGTTAGAAGATAGGTATAATATATTTAAAAATTTTTGTTTTGGTCATACCTTACAACTTGCAATAAGTGACACGTTAAAGAGATACCCTAAAATAGTCAATCTTATTAAAAAATGCAAGGATAAAATATCACTCTACCAAGTAGCAGGTCTAGAGTTTAAATCTCATGAATGAAGTTTTTGAAAAATAGGCTATATTATAGTAATTAGAGTACTAACTATCAAATCATGGAAATTTGTAGCTTGATGATCTTTGACGGTACTACAGGAGGGCTAAATTCGAACTGGGGCCCGAGATTGGAAAACCGAGCGACCAGGTCCACTGGCAGAGGACACACTAGCCGAACTGCCAGGTTGTTGCCCCGAAGGAAAAGGCATATGCTCCAAAAGTATGAACCAAAGGGAGGGCGTTCTTCAGGCATCTAAAGCCTGGGCAGACCAACCCTTCCGGATTGCCGGCTGAAAGTAAGAGATGGACTGGTAAAGAATCCAGGTAAGAAGACAGTTCAAATGTGGGTATTGGGGTTGTTGTGAACCGAATAAGGGCAAGAAGTACGTAATGAGTGCCTAGTTAGGAAGGTTGGTGTTTAAGAAACGTCTGTAAAACGGCAGCACCCCAAAAGGTGGTGTGAGATACACATATGAAACAGCAGGTCAATATGTACTAATTAGGAAGAAGTTATAGAAACATGCAGGTGTGAGACATGTATCGCTTTGTTAGGTTTACCTTGAGGATAGACTAGCTTATATTAGTAAGTTCTAAGATAGGGTGCAAAATCCAAATTGGGTAGATGCAAAATCCATGTATGAATGGTGAGTAATATCCATAGGTTAGAGAGTGGATAATGGTAGTTAGAACCAGATGGTTTAAATGGGTACCCCCATAGTTGGGATACAGGTATGGCAGATAGTGTGGAACTCTTAGCGTAGTACTAACATTTCGGGCAGACTACTTAAATTAGGCACCAAAAGTACACGTGTGGCTTAATATACCATCGTTGTAATTATATTATAAAACATCATCTATACTCTAATAAAAAGTCCTCAGGCCAAAGAGGTCACCTTAATACCAAAAAAAAAAAAAATTTGTAGCTTGAGTCATACTAGAGTATATTCTTGAAAGATCTGCTAGTATTTGTATTATTTAAGAAAACTCTAAAATTACAAAGAAATGCAAACTAGTTTAAAGCGATACAAACACTCAATAAGTTCAAGATTGACAGTAAATCTTAGAGATTATTCCAAATACAAGAAACTTATTTAGAAAAACCCATAGTAGCTAACCTTTAATAGTACTACAAAATAGAAAACTATATTGAAAACTTAACCAGAGGCCTGATAATCATAAACCTTATAAATTTAGAGTTATACCAATCTAGTCACCAGAGTTATACTGAAGAAAAAGAATATATACTCTGAAAGTATATATCAAATAAACTAACTCTTTTAGGCTAACTGGATTGATAATACAGATATCTCTAGAGCTGAACTTGTATATTGGAAAGAAAGTTAGTATCAGGTTAGTTGTAAACCTATTAAGAGCAGAGGATATATAGAAGTAACACCCAAGTACTAACTTAGATTTAAAGACATAATATCTCTAATACCTAATTTAGAAATATATAGGACATAGAAAGGTTAAAGCAGACACATACAGCTAAAGCCTATCTAGATAATACCAAAAAATGTAACTAAAAAATTACTAATATAAATAAAGTTAGTGGCAGGTTTGAATATAAAAATACTAAAGTTAATAAAATTACTAGCAGGTGGAATTGGCCAAAGAGTTTAAATAAGTAATCCTAGTTTGGGTTGCAGGTACAAGTACTTAGTATACAGTATACACAGTGTTGGCAATTTTTGCGGCCAAACAATTTTTTTGGGCCGGCCAACTGGCCAACCAGCCAATGGCCATTGGCCAATGGCCAAACTTTGGTCAAAAATTTCTAATTTTGTAATATTAGCCAATCATATTACTAGCTTTTATTATATAAACTTTTGGCTATTTCGGCCAAAAAAAATTTTTCAAAAATTTGGCCGTTGGCCGCGGCCATTGGCCGTGGCCACTGGCCGGCCAAATACCTATGTGACAACACTGAGTATACAGTGCCAAAAACATAGTAGCTAGTTGTACTTTTACTATAAACACAGCTTGTAATAAGGTTTATATAACTGCCAATAGTTAAAATGCTAATAAACTCTAGCCTTTGAACACTTAGCCAAAAAAATAAATAAAATAAGCTAAATAGTTATTTTTATATATTATACAGTTAATCTTTTATATAGTTATCTTTTATATACAGTAAGTAATTATATTTTTATTTAGACTAAACTTTAATTTAATTTATAAGAAAAAAACCTTTATATAAACACAACCTCTTTATAAACACATTTTTAAAAAAATTTACTATATACTTAGCTATGTGATTGTATAGAAGGACAACTGTAATCTTATAATCTTTTATATTGTACTACCTATATTAAAGATTAACCAAAAATATATACAGTCTACTTTTTCTATACCAAACTCTCAGTTCTGGCCAAAAAAAGTCCATTATATAAAATTACTATGTTTTTTTAATAGCCATAACTCTTGTTATACCAAACTAATATTAAAATTTAAGTTCGTTATATCCAGAGTTCGTTATAAAAAGATTCTTTATATCCAGAGTTAACTGTATATCTTAAAAGTTTCATACAAATTAAATAACTTTTTATTAATACATTTTTGCATTTTATACTTTAATATAAAGAAAATTACTACATATCACCACTGGTGATCATCACCGGTCCTAAGATTAGTTAGGGTTAGGGTTAGAAATTAGAGAATTATTGTTTTTTTTTATATAATATATATAACTACTATAAGGGCCCGATCTTAGTTTTCGTGAGGTTTTTGGGGGTCCTGAACATTTTTACTTAGAGAACCCGATCCCGTTTACTTAGTACGTTTTTGAGATATAGCAACACCGGTGATGATCACCAGTGGTGATAAATAGCAAAATTCTAATATAAAATGCAAAAATGTATTAATAAAAAGTTATTTGATTTACATGAAACCTTTTATTAATCAACGAATATCAATTTACTTACATCATATATTTTTTACTATTTAATACTATATACTATAATAAACAACCATATACTTTATAATTATTTTTATATATAAATACAAATAATTACTATATAAAATAAAAATTTTGTTAAGTAAATTAATTTTGTATAACAAATAAATTATTTAAATACAAAGTACATTTGCTTTAAAATTTTATATAAATTAAATAAGCCTTTATTAATAAATTTTTTATTTTATTTTATATTTTTGTAAAAAAATTAAATTTTTTGCAAAAATATAACATACAAACTTTGTATATCTAGTACCAACATGTTGTTAATATTAAAATTACATACCATTGATACTATTCAATCCAATAGATCGGTTTAGGAAGGAATATCATCTAAGCCGTTTAAAAAACCTCTGCTGTAATCCTCGGCACCCATTGCTTGAAAGACTGCAAGTTCAGATGACTCTATGTCCCTAGTAGGATCTCTTTCGGGTGACAAGAAGTCAGACGGCTGTTCTTCAGTAAGAGGTTGTGTTAACAATATTAATCTACCATCAGTATCAGAATATGCACCCTCATCCTCAATTTCTTCTTCAACTTCATCCTCGCCTTCGTCAAAATCTTCAAGTTCATCATCAAGATCTTCATCTTCATCTTCTTCATCCTCCTCTTCTTCACCGTCATCATATTCCGAGTCGTCATCTGCGATGTCATCTGTAGCCACTATTTCCTCATCCTGTATATTGTTGATGTAAATTCTAATATCATATTAATCGGAAAATAAAATTGATCAAAAGTTAATATCCTCACAGAATAACTTTCTCCTGATTTAAATCTATAAACACCAGGAATAGGCGTTCGCTTGCATTTATTTTTTATTGCTTGTAACTTTATATAAATAAAATTATTAAATTAATATTAAGAACTTGAAGATGAAGCATGGGCATAAATTTGTAATCGAAATAATACTTGGGCTTCATACTCCTCCTCTTCTTTATCCAAGGCAACTGCCTCGTTTACCATAGCATGCCTATACCAAGAATGAACAACTGTTCTGGGTTCAAGAGAAGGTGTCCAAAGGTGAGGGAATGACATCATGAAATTTCAGATAATGAATTCAACGATATGTCTTCAGTATTTATACATAGAGTTGATGAAATTCGATTGGTCAATCATTCGAATAAATACGCGAGTCGCGATTTTTGTTATATTTAACATTAAAGGAAAATGGTTAGAATTTATTTACGTCCTGATCAACTCGAAATTCAAAAAACTACAAGAGAAGAAACAGATATAACGGAAGAAGGACTCATTTTGTTTGATTTACAAGGTGATATTAAAACTATTGATCCGAAAGTTTCAAAAATTGGATCATTGACATTTGAGAATGTAAGTTCAATCTAGGTACGCGTAATCTTGGTTAATGAACTTGTGCATAATACTTTTTATGCGTTCTATAATGTATTTATGATGTTTATGTTTTTAGGGTATCCCGATTCTTCAAGTTGGTCAATGGTACATTACAGGAAAAGTTACGGAACTAGAAAAACCTATAATGGTTATTAAAAAACGTGAAACCACTCACCCGACTGATTCTCCTGGAAGGAGAGTAGAATCATTAATTGCAGAAAGGCTAGAAGATCTGAATATTATGGATTCTCACGAAAATATTGATTATGATATAGTTCAAATATTTAAAAAAGCCTATACGTTTACTGCAAGACCTGTACCTATGATTAGGGTTGGTAAAGTCCTTAGGTCCGGGACTTTAGGACCTGGTCTTTAAACCTGGTCTTTAAAGACCAAGTCCAATTTTAAGGACCTAGTCTTTAAAGAGTCCTAATATACAAATTTATAATTGCATAATTCTGGAATATATATATACAGTATAATTTCAATAAAGTTTTAAATGCATAGTCTAAAGATCATAATCATTTATTTAATGTATATAATTCACATAACGATAATATTGTTATTACACATTTTAACGCTAATAGGTACACGACTGAAAAAAAACATGAAAATTTTTAAATATTGCGCACGATAAAAAACTTGCAATATTTAAATACTGCGTTCGACTAAAAAAACTCCACAATTTTTTAAAATACTTAATTGATTTTTATTATTTGGATCTTGATAAGGGTGTCCGAAATTGATAGGCCTACCGAATAATTGATTGTAGGGGCAGTTAAATGCAATTTTTCAAGCTCAATTAATTAATTGGTAGCACAGTCACAATTAGTCAATTAATTGTAGATAATATCAGATATCGTATATTCACCAATACGATATGATTTTTGATTTTTCGTTTAAAAGATCAGGTTACACCAGCGAAAGAAATTTGAATTTAATTGCAATTATTTCGTCATTAATTGGGTTTCAATTAAATTTATGATGATTTTAATTGATTTTAATTGTATGACGTACAGCAAAAATTAATTTAATAATTTTTCGGCAGGCCTGGCCAAAACCTGTATACAGTAGTAACTTTGGTAGAAATTAACTATACTAATTGGTAAGATTTTACCAACTTAAAAACACTACAATATATATACGTAGTATATATATATATATATATAGTACACCCTCTCAAATTCGATAATTTAAAATACCAATGGCCTGCTGCTACATGATCACAAATAAATATAATTGGCTGGATTATATTCCTTATATGCCGTCAAAGGCAGATCGACATTTTAAAAAAAATCTATACCTCAACTTTCACAGCTCATATATCGATGAATTTTGATGCGATTTTAATGATTAAATATTCAAAAGAAAGCTTAGAACTTACTCTTTCTTTTGAATATTAAGTCATCAAGCTAGCTTCCAAATTCATCGGGATATGAGCTGTGAAAGTTGAGGTATAGATTTTTTTTAAAATGTCAATCTACCTGTAATCTGTTGCACAAAACCCGATCTGAGCCAATCAAATCGATTTATATTATCTGTCAATATAGATATCGATCGGACACGGGGATAATCAGGAGGAGTTGGAAAGATTGAAAAAAGAACTTGCTAGCGGGTTATCGATTTTGACAGGATCGGGATTGAGAGGGTATACTTAGGGATGTATTACATAAATTATTTTGTTACGTTTCATGTAAATTACATTGTAACTTACGAAATTGTAACTTTACATTGAATAGCGCATTGTCACATGATAATTTTACCGATATTACAAAAGTTTAGCCAGCGCTAATAGATATCCATTATTATGTTCGGAATTGTAATTTTTTATTTATTTTTAATGCAAGCATTATAAAAATTTTTGCAAAAATTTATTCACACGATAAAAATTACATGTAATTTTGATTAGAAGATTACACAAAATTTCGTAAAATAACGTAAAATTACAGTAATCATCTGTATATGAGTATCGCCAAAAGAAAACCCGACAATTTAAATATAAACTATATTTAAATTGTCGGGTTTTCTTTTGGCGACACTCATATATATAAATTATAGGTTGCGTATAGTTTTCTAAATGCACGACTATTTGAGAGTTCTATATACTGTAAATGCACATCCTCTCTAAATGAACGCTGGAAGTTAGGGAGTTTGGCTTATATGGGAATTCTATTCCTGTTTCTCACAAAGAAAAAACTCTATTTGGCATGCTGCATATATTACATCCAATAAGATATCACAAGATTTTTACTATCATGTGCTTGGTAGCACAAACGCGCTTTTACGCGATATATAAATTCCCGAATTTTGTGATTCATGTTTGCGAAGCTGTCTTTATAAACTTTACAAGGCTTCAAGATAAAAACATGTTTATATTCGTGGTAGCTGAAGGAGTGGAAAAAGTCCAAATTGAATGTGACCTTACAGATAACATTCAAGACCTAAGAACTCTGATCGCAAAGGAGTTTAAAAATAAACGGTATCCTCCTGAAACGCAGAGGCTTTTTTTTGGTGGTAAACAATTAGAAGACGGGTTTACTCTCTTTCATTACAATATAAGGCACCAAAGTACTGTCCAACTGTTTAAAAAAGTTGTTATTACTGAAGAAATTCTCGAACCAAATCTTCCTGCAACGTCATTACAAGAAGCATCTTCAAGTTCCAATAATGAAGATAACGAAGTACATGTCGAACCGACTTTAGTAATACAGCCTGCTGAATATGAGGAAGAATATGTTTGTAACGAATGTAATAACAATGCGCGGAAGAAATGTAAAGAATGTGGTTGTAATGTTTGCGGCCAAAAAGATGACGAAGAACACACGGTTGTATGTGATGAATGCCAATACTATTTTCATTTTAAGTGTTTAAAACCTCCTCTAATAACTCTTCCCGAGGACGATTGGTATTGTCCAGAATGCAAACATAATGATAATGATGTCATTCTAGCTGGGCAAGGGCTTGACTTAAAAAAATCAAAAAAGTCAAAAATGCCATCTGCGACTCAAACTAAAAAATGGGGCGGCGGAGTTGCTTGCATGGGTCGTAGTAAAATATGTGAGATAGTTGATCCCGAACACTTCGGTGCCATCCCTGGTATTCCTGTTGGATACTCGTGGAAATACCGCCTCCATTGTTCAGAGTCAGGTGTTCATCGTCCTCTTGTTTCTGGAATTGCTGGAAGGTCTGATGTAGGAGCGGTGTCGATCGTATTAAGTGGTGGTTATCCAGAAGACAAAGATGATGGTGAAGAATTCGTTTATACAGGTTCTGGTGGTCGCGATCTAAAAACCGGTAACAAACGTACGGCACCACAAACTTCAGATCAAGAACTTACCAAATTTAACATGGCACTTGCTCGAACATGTAACGCGCCTACTGATGAAAGAAAAGGCGCAAAGGCTAAAAATTGGAAAAAAAGCAAACCAATTCGAGTCTGTCGGTCAGCAGGATTAAGCAAGCATAATCCAAAATATGCACCAGAGGATGGTATACGTTATGATGGTCTATATAAATTGGTTGAATATTGGCGAGAAAAAGGAAAGGCAGGCTTTTATGTATGGCGGTTTAGGATGCGTCGTGATGATGAAGAACCGGCTCCGTGGACTAAAGAGGGGAAAAAGCGAATTACCGACTTAGGTTTGAAAATGTATCTCCCCGAAGGTTTCGAGTTTAAGAAACGTTCCCGAGACGATTCAAAGGATGCTAAAATCTCTAAAAATGGATCGTCTAGTGGTAGCACCTCGTCTAAGAAAATTAAAATCGATCAAAAATACGATCCACCTGCCGCATTAACCAAGCTGATTAACAACGATAAAAAGAATGATCGCGCATGGAAGATTGTTCTTTCAAAGGAATACAAGACTTTAACTGAATTCATTTCAATTGTCGCTGATGAAGAATTCAAATGTCCCGTTTGTTTAGAACTTGTTCAAGCGCCTATTACAACCCCTTGTACACATAACGTGTGTCGCGATTGCCTTCAACGCGCATTTAAAGCTGACGGCCATAAATGTCCGCAATGTCGCACTGAATTCAATCCAAATCCGGATCTTTTTCAAGTTAACGAGAAACTAGTAGCGGTACTACGTGAAATTATACCCACTTACTCTTATTCTGATCAAAAAAACAAAAAAATTAAGGCTTAATCTGTTTCAATCTTTTTTTTTTACTGAGAGCAAAATAAAGTAAAGATTTTGTATCTACAACACAAAACTAGTTTTGTGTTTTGTTTCCTCTTATGTAATTAACCAAATTTATTAAACAAAGTCTTGAGTATTCCTGCCCATAATAAAATTTAATGTTCCTGCCCATAATAAAATTTAATGTATAAGAAACATTATAGAAAATTAGCATATTTAGCATTTGAATTTTAATTACTGTAAATGATCTGATCGTAAGTTTACGATTAGAAATTCTTGAAATTTAAAATAAAGATCTCAAGAACTATAGTACTGTTGGTTGCGATTTTGTAAACAATTTATTTCAGTGATGTTTTTTGAACACCTTTGGATTGGATGTTCAATACAATCGTGATTCTTGGACATAAAAAATTTTGAACCCCGTGATAAGTTATCGATTCCTAAATTTACGGGTTAGCTATACTGGCAGGACCCGTAAAATTTTAGTTTTAAAAACTCGAATTTTTTTCTGAAAATTTAATAAATTTTGATTTAAATTTAATTAAGTTTAGATAATTTTAATTTAAATTTAGAAAAGTTTTATAAGTTCAATCTTTTATTTTGTTAAAATACTTAATAATTCAGTGTTCAATTTTGCCGATTGTTATTAAATATAAAATTAGGAATTAAATCGCACTAAGTCACATAAATTTATGTCTCTAGATGTATGTCTTCGGAATTAAATAAATTAAGTTTGTATAAAATTTTATTAAAAATAAAGTACGGATAAGCAAATCAAATATTTTTTGAATCTACTGCGGCCCACATTATAGTTTACTGTCAGAATTGTGAAATTCCACCTGCGCAGCATCCATTCCTACGTATCACAAACTTAATATAATATGGAAATCTTTAGAAATTTTTAGTTAAAATTGATAATTTTAGATATAAATTCTTTAGAATTTAAAAATTTTAGAAAATTTGAGTTGATACTTGAAATTTTATATCTAAAATTTTACGGTGGGCATTTTTTACTTAATGAATGACTGTAAAATTCTTACTGATCTTGGGCAAATGACCGATTCCGGCCCATCCAACCATGGTTCTGATGCATTTCGACCCGGAATTTTGGGATCTCCCAAGTAATGATGCGAACGGCTCGGCTCACGGCTAACATTTACTAAGCTGAGTTGATCCTTCAGCTCTGCAACTAGAGCTGAGCCGTTTATAAGCCGATCAACCTCAAGCTGAGCTGAGTAATAGTATGTAATATGATTTCATGATATACTTCTGCTTTTCTATGCAAAAATTTTTTTCAATAAATGAAATACATGTAAGTGATTGGGCTAGAAAGCTATAAAGTGTGAAATAGCTTTGAGGATTTACTGAATTATTCAGCAATTGTATAATTTAGGTCACGAAACTATATGATATACTATTGGCTAATGGTTATGTGTTATTGACCTATCAGCTTGCGACTCCATGTTCGGCTTCAAGGTCTTTAGCCAAGCTGTTTCTGGAGCTGATACTTTATTAGTAGGCCCTTAGCCAATGCCGACAGTTGGCTTGCGGCTTAGCCTTGGCCATTTGCATCACTATGTATAAGTTCAGAATTACAGCACAAAAAAATTGTCGATAACCAAATAATGTCATTGTTGATGTTGATAAGTTTTGACATCAATCCTAAACTGTTAACTTATGTACAATTCCAACATGGTAATTTATCGATGCAATTTTTTAGAACCCATCTAGTAAATCAAGCATATTCAATACCAATAATAATTTCTACTGAACAGAGATTACTCATTTTACATAATTCTCATTCTCTCTATCGAATAAAACCCTGCTAATTGATTGGAAAATAGTAAAAGAAACCCATTATTTGAACATTTAACATATTTCTAAATTTAATATTATTAAATATAACAAAATTTGTATTTTTTACTGTAAAGATCAAAACCTAATTATACATGGATTAAAAAAATAATTGATTTAGTAAATTTCTAAACCACATATGTGGGGTGTCTCATATTAAAGGGCCTATTTTTTCACAATTCTTTCCGACAATCACTTGAACCAAATTTTGCCGAAAAAACTTCCTAACAAAACCAGTAAAAACCAACTAGTTAGAAGTACATAAGATGTGAAAAGAAGGACTGTAAGTCAGCACCTGTTGTTTAGAGGTAGTTTTTATACACTACCTGCTAACAGGCTTAGAGTTTATCACTTATTGCAAACCTGGTGCTTGTTATTTAGAGATAGTTCTCATATACTACCTGCCAACAAGTTCAGAGTTTATCACTCACCAACAAAATATAAGTAGCGCAGTTTTGGCTGGAAGGAAAACTTTTTCTGTTGTTTCTAGTAACTCACTTTCCTTTAAGTGGTATTAAGAGGTCTTTCTCTCTTTGTTATTTGGTACCGGTTCTACAAAAATTTTTTAATAAAAAGTGGGCATTTGGCTTACTCCTTCCAAAAAATCAGCATTGTTTACACCTACCAAATCAGGATGAACTCAGTAGAAGGCAACTATGTGTTTTGTTGTTTTGCAAATACAGTGCTATGGTACAAGGAAAAGATTGCCACCTCCGTTTAGAAGATACCCGAGTCGAGTTGGTGCTCAGAACGAGTCCTAAAGCTAAACTGAAGGTTTACAATCAAAGATATAGTAATTAGTTGCAATTATTATATAATTTTTATCCTTATGCCTGGCATGAGCTATAATAGTATATCATGGCTATCTTTCTTTTTTTTCGCTTTTTTCATCTTTGTTCATTTATATTAGACTATTTTAGAATTTGTTGAAAAGTTTTTTTTCCCACCGTGAAGTGTTTTTTTTTCTAAAATGTTTATGTTTTTTGTAAACATGGCTTTATTTTTTATATGAATAAGGGTTTAATTATATTGTCAGGCTTAGATAGAAGAAGTCTAAAAGAAGAGGAAATAGTCATGACAGGTGGCAAGGTCCACTGTTGAAAGCTGGGTCATATCCAATTGTAGAAGGGGTCTGGAAGGAGGAAAATCTTGCTATAGCAGGTCAAACATAGATACCAATTGGGGTAACTGAGTTAGTTTTAACTTGTAATTTAGATAAATATTAGGTTTAATGCTATGGCGCTTGTTGTTTAGAGATAGTTCTCATACGTTATCTGCCAACAAGTTAAGAGTTTATTACTTATCTTCTGAAATGCAACTTAGTATAAAATTTTACAAGTCTAGAAGATTTGTACAAAGCCTAATAAAGTTAAGGTATGACTGCCAAATTTATAAAAAAAATAAAAATAAAAATAAAAGGGCCCATTTTGCAATTTTTCAAAAAATTAGTTTTTATTAGATTTATATAAATTTTGACACAATTAACATTTTTCAATTATAAATGAAGAAGCTAACAATTATTTTCTAGAAGGAGGTGTCAAAAAATTAAAATTTTATATATAATATCTAATCAATTATATATTAAAAACTAGAAGAAAGTAAGCCTCTGATAAAAAAAAATCAGGTAATAAATAACACTGCCCTAAACAACTATATAGCTTGGGACCAAAAAAAAAAACTTATATTTAAAGAGAATTTAATATGACCTGCACTTAAAGAACATGTACTTAGAAAGAGTCAACTGTATATTTTTAATTTTAGTAAAAAATAAAAAAATATTATAAATTTTTTTTAATATAGATAGATATACAAAATTATTATTTTTAAACTATTTAGTAGCAAATTTTTTAATAAAATGATTTTTGAAAAGTTTATTTTAAAATTTATTTAAGCTTTATTTTCTTATTGATTGTCGGGATAATACTAAAATCAGATAATGCTGAAATTTTAACTTATTTTATTATGAAATTTTAAAAAATTTTCAGGCCTTTTCATTAAGGATTTTTTTTTAGAGTTAGATTAGAGTTTAGAGTTAGTGTTGTTAGTAAAAAAGTATATATAAATTTTAATAGATATTATAGATTTAAATGGGGACCTTAAATTTTAGCATTTTAGTATCATTCATAATATTTATTGTCGCGGATGATGGTGAAATTGGATGATCGTGAAATCTGGAGGCCTTAATTTAAAAATATAAACCCTACTAAAACCCACCTATACTCTTTTATTATAAACTCTAACCCTAAATCCTAATCGAAATCTAAAAAAAAAAGTATAAAAAAATATACACTAAAAATTTTAAAAATTGTATATTAAATAGGGTTTGATTTCACGATCATCTGATTTCACCATCATCCGTGACATTTATTAAATAAAAATTAAAAATTTTTATTTTATTAATAATATATTTAAATTTTATTGCTTTATTTTTAATTTTAACAAAGATATTATTTTTTTTTTTTGAATTAATTTAGCAATTATGCTAATACTTTATTAGGCTTAAATACTATATTTATTTTATATAAGTATAACTTTATAGCTTATTAGCCAAATTTAAATTACAAGTATTAACAAAAGTTCAATTTAATTTGCTATAGTAATTTCTCTTCTTTATAATTTTTTTTTCACTTTGATAATCTTATACAAATTTATTGAATTACTTAAACTTGGCTTAAGTTTTATATTCAATATACATATTTAGCAATATTCAGCTATTCGAAAAGTGTCTAAGTATAGTTATCATACTGGTATTTGCCAACAGAACCCACATATAGTACTATCTGTATTTAAAGAACTGTTCTAGTATGGTTTTAGCTACTATATTAAAACTATATCTATTCTCTTCTAATTTTTTCTTCTTTCTAGAAACAGCCAATAACTTAAAATAAAAAGTGAATTTTTAAACAGAACAAAAAAGAAAATGACCAGAAAAAAGAAAAAAACAAAAAACAAAAAGAAATAAAATGAAATCCTAATGATACTAATAATATCTGTGCCAGGTTTAAAAAATTATATACTGTTAATTTATAATATATATGAACTTATTCTTTTGGCAGCATCTATAATTTATGTTAAACCAGTACTGTATTGTATATAAATAGAGAATTTTGATTATAATATTATATAGTATTATCTTTAAGATTTCTATAACAATACTGGTTTAACGTAAATTATAGATGTCACCTTTTTAAAACTTTTATTTTTTCTAAAAACAGCTACTAACCAAATAGAAAAAACAAAAGGAAATAAACCAAATTCTAATAGCACTATTATTGCTTGTACAAGGTTTAAAAAATTATATACTATTTTTTTTTTAAAAAAAAATTCAGCAGTCTTGCCTCTATTTTATTAGGCTTTATAATATTATACTGTGAAATATTAAAATTTTCGAAGAGTATAAATCCTAATGCTATCTAAATTACAAGTATTAGCTCATCCGGCTTTTTGTAACTAGAGTTCAAATTACCCATGTGCAACCTGCTATAGGCAAGATTCTTCTTCAAAATATTTTCTTCTGTATTTGAAAAGAATAAATCTTTATTGAAAGGTTTTCACCAGCTTGTCAAGACTACCTATCCTTTCTTCTAAACTTTTTCTACCTAGATCTGAGCAAAATAGTTTATCTTTTACTTTTCTGTAAAAGAAAAAAAAATATAGCACATTTATAAAAGAAAACAAAACTATCTAGAAAAAGAAAGAAAAAAAAAAAAAAAACATTTAACTGAAAAAAAAGAGTTCTAAATATAGTTCTATCATAATAGGACAAAGATGAAAAGAGCAGAAAAAAAAACATAGAAGTTCTGATAAACTACTTTAAAAAAAAAAACAAACAAAGAAACAAAAAGAAAAAAGTACACTATTATAACCTGTGCTAGGTATAAAGATAAAAATTATATACTAATTACAACTAATTAATATATCTCGGCTGTAAAGCTTCACTTTAATGTTGGGACTTGTTCTAGACACATCACCAGGGTCGGGTATTTTCTAAATAGAGTTATTGATCTCATCTCCGTACCATAGCATTGTAATAATAAACAAAACAAACACATAGTTGCGTCTACTGAGTTCGTTCAAATTAGGTAAGTATAAACAATGCTGATTTTTTGGAGGGGTAAGTTAAAATGTCTACTTTTTATCGAAATTTTTTAGTAAGGTTAGCAAAATACGAGAAGAAAAGAAAACACTTAAAACCACCAAAAGAGTGTAGATTTTCTTTTACTAGAATCAACTATTTACTGGAGTCTATAAATGATAAACTTTAAACTTGTTGGCAAGTAGTGTATAAGAACTACTTCTAAACGACAAGTGCTGTGCTTGTAGTCAGTAAGTGATAAACTCTAAGACTATTAGCAAGTAGCATATGAGAACTACCTCTAAATAACAGCTGCTAACTTACAGTCTCTTTTTCTATGTTTTATATGAGAGTCGTTAATTTTACTCTAGTATACTGTTTTTTTTTCTAGTAAAAAGTTTTTAGAAATTGTGGTCCAAATGATTATCAAAAAGAGTTGTGTTTGATTATATGTTTAAAACTAATATAACTTAGCTTTACCTATAATATATATAACTCAAAATAGTTTAAAAACTTTTTACCACAAATCCAACTAATTAATATTTGTTTATTTTTACACATTAAGCTAAATATTATAAACTATTTATAACTATTTTATAATTTTCTTTCTGATTTGGTAGTAGTATACAATGCAGATTGTTTGTCGAGAGTATATTAGATTTCTCACTTTTTGGCAAAAATTTTCAAAAAAACTCCAAAACCTAGCAAGAGAGTATAAAGAGGTTTTTGGTTATCTGTATTTGTAAAATCTTTAAAGAAGTATATTGAATAATTCATTTTTATATTGTTTTGCTACAAAAACTTTTATCAATAGAAGAGTACCAATCGCTACCAAAATTTTGTATACAAGATTACCTTCTTCTGTCAGTTATCTTGTATTTTAATACTTTTGGCTTGCTTGCTAAATATATAAAGAAGTTCTCAAACAAGAAGTTGACTTTTATAAAAACCATTTCTTGTATTAGTCTACTATACTTTATAGTATAGACAACACTTTAATATAAGCCGTTATGTTTTTGTTAATATAAAAATTTTGGCCTAGATAATTGTTGGGAAAAGTTGGTCTAAATATATTTTACAACATTTTCTCTTTTTTATATTAATTTTTTCTGCAACTGAAAAACTTAATATATTATTACTAGAAAGTTTTTATATTCTGTTTATTATGATTACTTTCTCTTTTCTTAATTCTAAATCTTTTTTTTCTAACTTTCTGAGTAAAAAAAAAAACTTCTAACTACTATATAAAAAAACTTTAAGATTAAAAAAAAAAAAAAAAGTTTAATTAGAAAAATATCTATATAAAAACTACAATAAGACAACAAATAAAACAAAAAAAAAAAAAAAAGCAGAAAAAAAAAAAAAAAAACAATATATAATAAATATACTATTATAACTCATATTAGATAAAAATAAAAATTATATAACAAATGATTATTCAAATCAAAACTCTTTCCAACAATCACTTGTACCAAATTTTCCTACCAAGCAAAAACAAAAATTTTGTTGGAGAAGGTGAAGGCACTATGCAGCAGTTTTTGTAAAGATCAACCTTCTGTACAGGGACTTCTCTACATATTCGGCATGCAAACCAAAAGCGTTGGTATACAAGATAACTGGCAGAGGTAGTGCCCTTGTATACAAAATTTTGAGAATATTAGTACTCTGATAGAAGTGAAGCTATATCGTCGATAAAATCAAGCATAGGCAACATAATAGAAGGGAAACAATGAATGAGTTTTTTTACACACTTTCTTGAAAATTTGAAGCCAAGTGACTCCTATTATACCTGTCTCCGTTTTTATGCCTTTTTTCTAATAAAAAGTGGGGATTTGGCTTACCCCCTCCAAAAGATCAGTATTGTTTATATCTATCTAATTTGGACGACTTAGTAGAATACAACTACGTGTTTGTTTTGTTTATTAATACGGTGCTATGATATAAGGAAAAGATCGCCACCTCCGTTTAGGAGATACCCGAGTTAAGTCGGTGTCCGGAACGAGTCCCAAAGCTAAACCGAAAGTTTATAATCGAGATATAGTAACTAGTTGCAATTATTATATAATTTTTATTTTTATGCCTGGCATAGCTACCTTTTTTTTTTCACTTTTTTCATCTTTGTTCATTTATATTAGACTTTTTTAAAATTTGTTGAAAAGTTTTTTTTTCCCACATAAGGTGTTTTTTTTCTAAAATATTTATGTCTTTCATAAACATAGCTTTATTTTTTTTACTTTTATATACGAATAAGGGTTTAATTATGTTGTCGGGCTTAGGTAGAAGAGGTTTGAAAGAAGAGAGAGGTGGTTATGACGGGCGGCAAGGTCCACTATTAAGAGCTGGGTCAATTCAATTGCAGGAGGGTTTAGAAGAAGAGAAATCTTGCTATAGCAAGTCAAACATAGGTACCAAGTTGGTAACCGGATTAGTTGTAACTTGTAATTTAGATAGTGCTAGGTGGAATATTAGGTAAGATACTTGTTATTTAGAGATAGTTCTCATATACTATCTGCTGACTCGTTTAGAGTTTATCACTTATCTGTTACCTATCTGTAAGTCCTAGTTGCAAAATTTTACATATTCTAAATGAGTTGTACAAAGCCTAATAAAGTTATGGCATGACTGAATCTTTAAAAAAAAAAACTTTTCAACAAATTTTAAAAAAGTCTAATAT
>CAJVPY010001704.1:0-18497 GCA_910591965.1 Dentiscutata erythropus | reverse complement strand
ATCAGAATAATAACATTACATATATGTGAAGTCAATTAAATGACTCACAATAGGTGGTCAAATTTTTCAAATTTTGGATATTTTACAAATTCGCCGTAATGAAATATTATCTCTGGTAGATTACGTAAATATGATATTTTCAAAGCATCTTCGCTGGAAAATATTTTTTAAAAAAATTTAGAGGCATATCATTTCGAAAAATTACCAAACACTTAGGTTCAGCATATCTTTTATAAGTCGGGTTCTTAATCACTTTCAAAAAATATGGATGTATTGAAAGTTTACGTCACTTTCAGAACCACGTTCACTGAACCAGAATCCGAGATGGAACTCTTGTTAGATGTTATGACAATTTGAAGGGCTACAAACCAACTTGTATATACAAATAAAAGTATTATTTATTTATATACGGATCTTCTTCTAACATGTATGTCTATTATAGTGCATTTTTTATATTTCTTGTTAAGACTTAATTGACACATTAAACATAAAGTTTAATAATGTTGACATCATTATTACAACGATCTGTAAAACAGTTATGATGAAAGAAAAATAGTTTTTATTATACAGATCATGCTGAAATTACAGACTTAATCGAATCGGCCGAAAAATCATTCGGCCAATTTTTATCAGGTGTTCCAGGAATTATGAAAATAGCTGTAAGATTTACGTAATCATTAAAGTACCGGACCGTAGATACTATGATAATAATAACGGTCCTCTTAGGGACCGGACCGGACTGATGCATCCCTAATCATATGATATGCTCCGGATCTAGTAATGCTACGCATTTTCCTATTTCTAATAATAAAATTTTCATCAATATTTTGTGCTATAAATTTGGTTTTATAAGCTCTAAAGATATTAAAATAGTATTTAAATAAAGTGTCACTGCTAACGCGATTCCTCCTTGAGAGTCAAGCGAATTTTCTGAAAATTCAAATAAATTAAAAAAGTATTCTACAAAGAGCATTAGATAATGTTTCCCTTCTTTAGCGTCAAGTCGATTATCACCAAGGACTAAGAATATCAAAGATTTTTAAAAGAACATCAGCTATCACTTTTATTCCTTCAGACCCAATTTGATTATTATAAAGTTAATGTATTTTCATGAAGACCATTTGCTAATGCCTTCCATTCTTTAAAACCAAGTCGGTTATTCCAATGTTTTAATGAAGTTAGAAACATATTTTTATCGAGAATCCTAACGAATAATTTATTATTTTACCATCAATGAATCCATCAATTTTAAACAATTAAGTTTCATAGAAACATTGTAATTAAACCACATTTAATTGTTTGAATAGATCCTGCATCTTCTTCGGAATAATAAATTGAACTACATGACCCACACCCTTCATAATTAAGGATTTCATTACTAATATTGCTGGTAGAAACTTCAATGTTTCTAATATAACTAGTGTAATCAAATAGTGGCTTTGAATCATTTGGAATTATTATTTCAAATGGTATTAATGGTGTTTGTTCTTCGTCACTTAATTCTAAAAGGCATAATCTTATAAATTTTCTATCAGCAAAAGGTAGAAATTTGTTTCATAATATTGGTACGGTACGCTACGCCATCGATAATTTACAAGAAGGCATGAAATAAACTTTTACGATAATTCTCAAGGTTCATAAATATTTCAAAAAGGCATTCATTTGGCAATATTTCATCTTTAAAGGGTTAAGCAAATGTTTCTTTTAAAACTCTACGAATAAATTTTGATGTATACGTACATAAAGTTGAACTTAAATATTGCGGCCATTATTCTGATAGTTTTTGTCAAATAAAACAAAAGCCAATGCAATATAAATTTTGAACGCAGTATTTTAATTGCACTAAAAATATTGATTTGTGGTAGGGTTGTTAATGGAGTGGAGTGTAGTGTAGTGGGTTGGGATAAAATTAGATAGAGCAGATCTTACTCCAACCCGGGTTGTGCTCCAGGTTAGTGTCCCAGGTTAATGCTTCGGGTTATTAGAATAATTTTGCCCCAGACCACTCCATATGATTCTGGATAGCAGTTTAAAATAAATTATTGATTAATTAATTATACGCCTACATTGTTACTATAAAGAAAAATTATTTCTAATTGAACATTGATTCGAGATTGTTGTGCTTATGTAATAACATACAAAAATAACAAGAAAAAATCTATGATTATAAGAGTTTGCATGATAACATATAATAAAATTATTAAATAATTTTATATACTGTATAACAATTTATAAAAACTTTTATAAATTTTTTTTAGATTATTGAAAAATATTAAAAATTTTTTATAAAAATTTCAAAATTTGACCGACCAAGTTACGAGAACCAATCAATTAACTTTATATGGGATGTACCAATACGAATAACTTTGAGAATTTTAACCATCCACTATTTAAACGTTAAGTTACATTAAAGGTCCTGATTTTTAATAATATTTACACTCGTTATAGTGGTGACTTATACCCATCAAACTTTTTTAATATTTGATCAAAACCTCATGAGACGTGAAGTTATATCCTTGTAATTTTGTACATGTTGAAAATCGCACTGAAAGATCGATTCAAGCATAATGATTAAACAAAAAAGATCGATTCAAGTATAATGATTAAACAAAAAAGATCGATTCAAGTATAATGATTAAAAAAGATCGATTCAAGTATAAACCGAACTTAATTATTTCAGCAGTCTACTGTATTATTATATTAAGTTTCATAATATGCATTTAAAATTAAAAAATAACATACTTCAATTGATAACTGATATAAATTGAAAAATAACAACAAATAATATATACAACATATATATGCACTTTTGACATAGGCTATAATTCCAAGACCGATATTTTTACGCTTTTGTTGAAACGACTAAATATTTAGCGTAGAAAATAATAAAATGAACACAGATTTATATTTTTATACGTATTTACAGATTTTATATTTCGAATATACTGTCAAATATGAAGCTATACCATTTTTAACATTATTAACTGGTTCAATTGCTTTATTGAATAACATTATATTTAAATTATTTAGATGTTTTAGTAACAACCAGACTTCTTTGGATAAAAGTAAATATGACAGTGTTAACAGTAGTTAAAGGATGGAAAATGTCATAATTTCAAACTACCTATGTTCCTATATTTAATGTAGGAATGTAACAACATGTCGAATAGTTACTAAAAAATGTTTGGTTATATTTTTTTTAATATAAACTATTTAAGAATTTTATCTGTAATTTTTTTTATTTATGCTAGTAAATAAGTTTATCAATAAAATTTCTATGATATTTATTACTTTAATTAGAGCTGTTATCGTTTTTATATTATTATTATTATTTTTAAAATCGATTCTGGTTTATTATAATTAAACTTAGCCTAAATTATTGTCGTCTATAGATTTATCTTAATTTTGGACTAAGGTACAAATATCTTTAAAGATAAATTTTGTAGTTCTAATGCACGCACTTTTTAAACACTAACCATGAATTTGTATGCTTATAAAACAAATTCTTAATTATGGTTTTTATGAATTCACTTAAATTTTTTGTTTGCGTTTATTTTGCTTGTGAAGTTGAGCATTAGCAACTCAAACTTATAATAAATTTAACTTTCATAAATTATTGAAAAGTAAATAGCTTATAAACTTTTGCCTTTAGAATGCTATCAAGCATTTTATGTTTTTTATTCGAGTTGGTAAATACCGTTATTATTTGTTACGGATGATAAAATCGATGATGCTAAATTTGGGACTTTAATTCGAAATATTACCCTTTCTTTATAAACTCTAACTTAAATCCAAGCCAAACTTAAAAAATTTAAAATCATATATTATTGCGGTTGCAAAATTAGCAGATCAAAAAAAAAGAAATCGATGATTTCCGATTTCTTTAACATTACTTCTGATGACGTAAGTATATTAACTAATATTATATATTTAGTTAGTATACATTTTTTAAAAAAAATTCTAATGGCCTAAATTATTATCCAGGAACATACTTTGGATGCACAAATTGTCTTTTTTGCACAACTTCTAAAACTTATTGTAACTGAAAAAAAATATATATTTCCAACAAAAAAAAAAAAAAAAATTATACTAAAGTTCCTTATGCTTTTAATTTCATGATTCTTCAGCAATAAACAATTAATTTCCTAGAATCATGTAATAATTCTTATAAAATTGAATTTGATGCAACTTTAAATTTTTTGCTCAGCATGCAATAGTAAATATTATCGGACTAAAAAAGAACCAAAATTTAATAATACACAATCAAATTCTTTACATGATGAATATGCAAATCATATTCCTACAAAAGATACTAAATCAAATATGTTAGAAAATAATGGATTTACTATTTTTATTTCTGCAAAAAATAGTAAGAAATCGGAAGTCAGAAATCATCGATTCTTTTTTTATTTATTTATTTTTTTTTTGATCTGCAAATTTCACATAATTTTGATTTTTGCCATACAAATGTATAAGCTTTAAAAAAGTTAACCCGTTCATATTCACTATTGTTGCAATTTAGTTACTAGTTATAATCTTTTAGGAAAATGTTATTCTCAAGTAATCTGTATACGTATTCAATGAATCACTAGATATGGAGTGTGTCAAATGTAGCATTGAAAATTACAAGTACATACGTATGTATTTACCATATCAAATGATTTAATCAATTATTTATTAAAGGTGAGCTGGCGTATTGAGGCAATCAATGGAAAAAACATCCGTCATTGTCTCTAAATATGGATAATAATTAATACCTTTTGAGAAACCCTTAAATATAAATAGATTAACGGAATAATAATGGATTGTAAATTGCTCTTTTTTTTTTTTTTTTAACATGACAGATCAAAGACCCATTATTCTATGGGCCCACGCGAGGTCTCTTTCTACAGTTTTCGAACGACCGTTTCTTCAACGTCCTCAAGAACTCCATGTTATCCATGAACCATTTGTTCCAATTGGTCACGCTTACATGACCAAAAACTTTGAATTTTTGAATAGAATTCCATCGCCTAAACCTAATGATCCGATCACTTTTGTGCATCATTTCTCACCTACTCTTAATGAAATTCTTGCTCCTCATTACTATAATGAAGATAAAACTCACGTCTTAAGAGTTTTTGTAAAAGATCTTGCAACCATCTTTTTACACGCATCAGAAGGAAATCCATTGCGATCCAAAGAAGTTCTTTCAAAATTTAAGCATACATTCTTAATTAGAACCCCAGAAAAATCTGTAAAATCTTATTACAAAGCTGCAAATGCTACATATCAAGCTTGGGATAAAGCCGGCTTGCCTAATTTTGAAAGAGTTGAACTTTTTTCCTCTGATAAAATTGGGCTCAAAGAATCAAGGAATCTTTATGATTTAATTAAGAACGTAACTGGAGAGGAGATTGCATTAGTGGACGCTGATGACTTAATTCGAGAACCTGAGAAAATTTTAAGAAAATATTGTGAGATGGTCAATGTAGAGTTTAAGAAAGAAATGCTTGAATGGAAGGCAGAAAGAGTGGAAATATGGGATAAAAAAATGTCAGGCTTATATCATGTTCCAGATTTAAATTATTTGTGGCATAAGTATGTTTATTATTTCATTTTAATTTTTCTTATTCGGTAAATTTATTTAACTATATACGTATCATAAATAAAATAGGAACGCAATGCAAAGCACAGGATTTGACAAAGCAGCTAATAATAATGAGGAAATTGAATACCCTCAATATGTTTATGACATAATTAACGAAAATAAACCTCATTACGAATATTTGTTTCAACATAGGATTAAAATTTAGCACAATCTTGCTCAATGAACTGTTGTTTAATATAACATAAAACTCCAGTATCTAGATTTGAGTTTGGCATTATCTTAATGTTAATTCTGTATCGGAACAGTTTTTCATTTTTATATAAGAACCACATTAAATAAAAGATTACAAATGTTAAAAACTTTATGAACGTTGTTTTTTTTTTCTTAGAATTAGTAATTGCATTGTGGCAGATGATTAAATTACAAATATATTCAAAAGAGATATACAAATTTCAACATTAAAAATCAGATTTCGCAGGCATTATTTTAAACGATTTGTCTGAAAATCAGATTAATTTTTGTTATACTTATTTTATTAACTATATTATTAACACATTTATCTACTCTGTCAACCGTGCTCACCTTCTCGTATAAAGTAATAGTATTAATTGCTTGACCATATTCCGTATAACAATAATAGTTCTTACAACACTTTTTAGTAGTGTTAACAGATTTTCCTTGCAGATTAAATATTCAAGAGCTCTTGAATTTATTATTAATCATGAAGTCAATAAAGTATTAATTTATTTATTATATAATTCTTATATGAGTGTTGCCAAGAGAAATTGAACCCTATGCTTTCAATTTTATTTACCGGATTCACCTTTGAAAAACTTGACGGTAACATGGATCATCAAAACGGTGCAAAGAACATATTTTTTATATAATAACGAAAAAAAGAATTTAAATTGTATACATTTTATTAGCATATTTTACAAATTAAAAAACATTTTTAGAAGTATAAAATATATTTTTATAAAACTTCGAAACCTGATTGGTTGGCTCATTGCAACGCTTTGCTGCGGGGTTCCATATACAATCTATCAGATTTCCATGAGCTGAACCTGGTAAAAATAATAATAAAATTGAAACCTGAAGTCCCATTTTACCTTGTCAATGCTCATATTCCGGCTTCAATCATTTATTCATACGAGCATTTAAAATCGTATCAATTTATTTCATTCTGCCTATACCAAGTGTTTGATAAGTCCCTAAACAGGGCCTTTTTTTAATCATTAAATAAATAATTAAATGTTATTATACTATATAAAAATATGTAATAATTAGTAATCGTTAAAATCTTTTTATATAATACTAGCAAAGATATAAAAAAGGTCCTGTTTAGGGACTTATCGAACACCCGGTATATTGTCGTTTATTAATCTGACGCACATAAAATTGTAAAATTAGGTTTATAACTAGCGATGGGAATTTCTAATTATTAATTGGTAATAGGGAATTGTTAAATTAATAAATCATTTTTAACAATTAATAATTGAATTATCCCAAATACGCACGTAGAAAGTATTGATAGAATGATGTAATCAGTGATTGATCATAGTTTTTATGTACTCTAATATACAAATTTTATAGTTTCACCTGATAATAGTTTCACAAAAGTGTACCTGCAGAAATATGTAACAACGATAGAATTTCTGTTACTGTTACCACTCTCTCATTTTGACAACCATAAGGTTCATAATGATAATGTATACCCATTAGTATTTTAATATCTTCATGATTATTTGCTCAATTCATCTATAAGTTACAAAAATCATAATTAAAATACTAATAATCTATTAATATATTATGATATTACAAATGGGGACCCCCACAGCAAAAAGTAGCATTGGGCCAAAAAAAATTTTTTTAAAAAAAATGCAATTTCTTGAAGAATTAAAGTAATTGGCATATAATTCTTATAAAATTACAGAATCAAAATTTTTGGCCCAATGCATCTTTTTGCTGTAGGGTTTCCAAATACAGTAAGCAAGAATATGTTGTGTTGATAATTTCGATACTTAGCTCCTACATCTATACTACTATTTCTATTTCTAAAGTGCTAAATATCGAGTTTAATTACATTTTGAATTAATAGAGGATTAAAAAATTCCAAAAGAGAAGTAATTGGTAAGTTATTTCGATTATCTGGATCTAAATTTTCTATATTATCAATTATATTTGAAGAAATTTGTTCTAAATCACTTAATATTTCATCTACTTTATAATTACAATCATCTAATTCAGCATCTTTATCTAGCACATTAGTTGTTGATGCCAAACTATTTTTATCTATTTTACTTTTTAAGTACTAGGCAATTTTTGCCATTTTTGCTATTTTAGAAGATGTCAATTGATTATGTTGTTCTGTATGAATATTACCCATTAATGACCATACTTTTCAAATGTTGCCAAGTTTGGTAGTATAGAAAAAAGTCTACAAGTGATATTGGCTAAATTTGGTGCATGGATTAATACAGTTTGCCAATATCTTAAAGGTAATTTGGCAACACTAGAATGGTTAAGTGGCAAATCTTTTTTAAATATTTTTTCATAATTTTGATACATTAACTATTTATCAATAAATGCATCATTATCTTTTTCTGAATATAATAAGCAAAATAGACTATATCTATCTTCTTGTAATTGCAAAAGTCTCTTTTCTCTTATTCTTTCACTATGATAATATGGATGTAAGAACCATGTAATTACAAAAATTGGATTGTAAATTTTCTCCCATCTATTATCAATTTCATCAAATATTAGGTCTTTAAAATCCAAAAAATCATCGTCATTAGGTAATTTGTCAATAATTTTTCTAAGCCAGCCCAACATACAAAAATATGCCCAAGTGTTACTTTGTCAGATTCTAAAATTTTAACTATATAGTCATATGGTTTTAATATATGGAAAATTTTTTCAAGTTTTGTTTAAAAACTTGTATCTTTAATTGTATTAATTATTTTTTTACAATTATTTTCTTTAATAGCTAAAAGATCCAAAATTTGTAATAGCTATAATTTGTATACTACTTTGAGTTGATAAAAGAGTCTTTGTTGCTTTTGAAAACATTGCCTATCTATTAATACTAAAATATTTTGGAGTTAAGTTTTCATTTTTTTCTAGCTCTTTTAGTTTAGCTAGAGCCCGATTTGATTTGAATTATGAAAATGATTAATTATAATAAGCATTTTTGAGATTATGGGCTTGAATTGCACAGATTTAATAATTTTTTTAACTAATAAATTAGTTTGATGTGTCATACAAGATAATGTTATAATTTTTCTTGTAATTTAGAATTGTAATTAACTATACATCATGCTTTTGCCATATTCAAACCACTATCTGACACAAATCCAATTCACTTATCATCTAATGACTTTCCTACATCTTTGTAGGCATCAAACATTACATTACCCATATGGTATTGGTTTGAAAAATCAGAAATTTTCCAAATTTAACTTTGCCACATTTAATTTGTAAAAATAAAATTAACTAAACTATGTTTTGAAACATTTGTTTATCCATCCCCTAATAAAGTTAAAAATTTAGAATCATCAACAAACTTTTGAATTTCAACTCTACTTCATTATATACATTATCTAAGATTTCTGTACTGATCCATCTTTGTGATAGTAAGGTATACAAAGATTGTAGCATTTTAAATAATTTTTTAACCTCTTCATTTTCTACAAAGGTAAACGGAACATTTGCTAAAATTAGAGCTCTTAATAATTGTTGATGAATTAGTTGAATATTATTTAATAGGAAGGTTTGATTTGAATTGGTGATATTGCTTTCTTCATCTAAAAAAGCATTAACTTGAACACATTTGTTTTGGTGTTTTTTTGTTTGTTGATTTTAATATTGTCTAAAGTGTTTTGTACTTCTTTTTTAATTTTTCTGTAAGTATTTTTTAAATGATCAAGCATTCTTTCAGAAACTCACAATATTGGATCACAGCAATAACTACATATTGCTTGAAAATGCATCAAATTAATTAAGGCTCCCTATTCAAAATGATCCCAAATAGGACCAGGTTTTCTGCCACATTTAGAATTTAATGGATTTTAATATGAAAAGTTTAGAATTCCTTTTTTTGTTTTATGTAAGCAGGTACAATGAGTTTTAATATAATTTTTTTGTTTTATGTAAGCAAGCAAAGAGCACAATGATTTTAATGTGAAAAATTTAGAATTTACTTTTTTTTGTTTTATGTGAGCGAGCACGATGATTAAATATATAGTGAGTGATATATATAGTGATTAAATAATTGCACAACAATAATTACTATATTATACTTTTAATAAAATATTTTTCAGTAGTATACCCATATTATATCTACATTATTTTTTTGTTCTGAAAATATAAACTAAATTGCATAATTACCAAGTATTTCTTTATCCTTAAATTTCTGGGAAGTATAGCAATAGTAGTAAACCTCCTATAGCACATTCTCTGACAGTAAACCTCCTATACATCCTTGCTTTGCTTATACTGTATTTCTGGGAAGAATAGCAGATAAAACCCAGAAATTAACAGTAGTAGCAAACCTCTTATAGCACCAACAGTACGTTCACCTCCTATACATGATAAATCTCATATACACAAATAGTGATGACAAACCTCTTATAACACTAACAGTGACTAACAGTATAGCAAACCTCCTATAACTGCCAACAGTAACGAAAGTCTTCTATCACCAATGGTGATAACGGTAAGATTTGCATATGGCAGTAATAGCGATATAATTGTTCTTATGCACATTTATTAATTACCCCCTTGAATATACTAAATAAATACAAACCATCATTGATGTAATCAACGATTTGATTAAATCATCGATTTGATCATTTTCTACGATGCTGTTCTATGCATATTGGATAATTCATTTATTAATTGCTTAGAAATTATTGTTAAATTATTAATTAATTTTTAATTTTTTATCATTAACAATTCATAATTAACAATTAGTAATTCCCATCACTATCTATAACTATTTATCGATTCATTAACAAATACAAGAATCATTTCACCGTGCTTCTCGGATACTTTTTTCAGCACAATACACATTTCGTCTAATGACTGCATACATTATATGTTATACAATTACAAATGACACTTTGTCAAACAAATGCGACGAATTAAAACGAAATATTATACAATGTAAATAATTAGACAAGTTACCGAAAAATAAAAATTTACAGTCTACTCTGGATATAACGAACCTCTTTATAATGAACTTTGGATATAATGAACTTAAATTTTAATATTAGTTCGGTATAACAAGAGCTATGGCTATTAAGAAAACATAGTAATTCTATATAACGAACTTTTTTTTTGGCCAGAACCGAGGGTTCGGTATAGAAAGAGTAGACCGTATAAGGTGCATTTTTTAGGGTTAGGGGTTAGTATAAGTGGGTTTTAGAAGGTTAAATAGAACACTCATTCTGATTTCATTATGGCCCGCGACAATAGATAGATTAAATATAAGCATACTAGTTGAAAATTCATTTTTATCTTGGTTATTTATTTAATTCCTTTAAATATTGCATATTATCACTTTATTTTTTTAACTATTTCATTTATCATAATGATAGTAATAAATTTGTTAGTATGAATTATATGGGCTTGGTGCTGAGAAAAGGGCCTAAGTTGACAAAAAAAAAGATCTTTGAAAAATCAATTTTTATGTATAAATCTTATGATCATAAGAAAATACACCCTTTAATGAGCTATACTGCAAAATTTTTATTAATACAACTACTTTTGTAATTTAAGTAAAACGATCCTAATCTTATTCTAAATAAAAAAAAATCTTTTAAAAAATTAACAATTTGGGCTCTTTTTCCAACACCAAGCCCATATTTTAATTAATATCATTAAGGGCATAATTTTTATTTTTTTATCAGATTTTAAAAATTTAGCAAAATTTTAGTAAAATTTTCAGATTAAAATAATTTAGTGATGTCGCTTTTCCAGATCTTCTTCAAAGGGACAACATAAAATTTACTTCTCCAACAACAAGTGCTTGTCTCAATCCTTCAGAAATTTTTATAGCCTCGTCTTCCTCTTTCCCTTCTTAGTAGAATATACTGTGCAATAGAATTGCCACTTTCAACGGATTTTAAATACCACTTGAATGCCTTTTCTTCATCCTTGGCTGTGCCTACGCCATTTTTATAACAGTTTCCAAGATTTGATTGCCCAGTTGAATTGTCACTTTCAGCAGATTTCAAATACCACTCAAACGCCTTTTTATTATCCTTAGCTATGCCTATGCCATCTAAGTAGCAATTTCCAAGATATAATTGTCCATTAGAATTGCCACCTTTGGCAGATTTTAAATACCATATAAATGCCTTTATTCTATCACTGATAGTGCCTATGCTATATTGGTAGCAATATCCAAGACTACATTGTCCATCAGAATTATCACTTTTAGCGGACTTTGAATACCAGTCAAATGCTTTTGTTCCATCCTTTGTCGTACCTTTGCCATAATGATAACACAATCCAAGATTATATTGTCCATCAGAGTTGCCACCTTCAGCAGATTTTAAATACCATTCAAATGCAATTTTTTCATCCTTAATGGTGCCCATACCATATTCATAGCAAAATCCAATATTGTATTGCGCGGTAAAATTGCCACCATCAGCAGATTTCAGATACCACTTAAACGCCATTATTTCATCCTTAATAAAGCCTATACCATTTTCATAACAAAATCCAATAATATTTTGTCCATTCAAATTTCCACCTTCTGCAGATTTCAAATACCACTCAAATGCCTTTGTTTTATCCTTAATAATGCCTATGCCGTTATCATAACAAAATCCAAGACTATATTGTCCATTGGAATTTCCATTTTCAGCCGATTTTGAATACCACTCAAATGCCTTTTTTTCATCCTTATTAGTGCCTATACCATTTTGATAGCAGAATCCAAGATTGAATTGTCCTTGAGCATTACCATTTTTGGAAGATTTTAAGTAACATTCAAATGTCTTTTTTTCATCCTTAGATGTGCCTATGCCATGTTCGAAACAGAATCCAAGAAAACATTGCCCACCTGAATTGCCGCTTTTGGCAGATTTCAAATACCACTCAAATGCTCTTATTTCATCTTTAACTGTTCCTATACCATTTAAATAGCAGAATCCAAGACTACATTGCACATCCAAATCGCCATCTTTAATAGAATTCAAAATCATTTTAAATGCTCTTTTTTTATCTCTGGTAGTGCATATGCCATTTTTGTAGTATAATTCAATATAGTCACATTCTTGAATATTTCCACCTTCCGCAGATTTCAAATACCATTCCAATGCTTTTTTTTCATCCTCTAATGTGCCTATGCCATATTCATAACAATACCCGAGATTATTTTGTCCAATTGAATTTTCATCTTTAGCAGATTTTGAATACCACTCGAATGCTTTTTTTTCATTCTTAATTGTGCCTATACCATTTTGATAGCAGAATCCAAGATTACATTGTCCTTGAGCATTACCATTTTCTGAAGATTTTAAATACCATTCAAATGCTTTTTCTTTATCCTTGGATGTGCCTATGCCATTCTCATAACAGTATCCAAGACTACATTGTCCACCCGAAATGCCACCTTCGGCCGATTTCAAATACCACTCGAACGCCTTTTTTTCGTTTTCGATGGTCCCAATTCCATTCATATAGCAGAATCCAAGGCTACATTGCCAATCAAAATCACTTCCTTTAGTAGATTTCAAGTACAGCCTTTCTTTACCATATTTACGAAAATCATCATCTTTCGAATACCACTCAAATGCCTTTTTTTCATCATCATAGATTCCTATGCTATTTAGATAATAATTTCTAAGATTAAATTGCGCATTCGAATTGCCACTTTCAACGGATCTCAAATACCATTTAAATGCTATTTTTTCATCCTTGATTGTGCCTATACTATATTGATAGCAGTTTCCAAGATTAAATTGTCCATTTGAATTGTTGTCCTCAGCAGATTTCAAATACCATTCAAACGCTTTTTTTTCATCCTTAGCCGTGCCTATACCATATTGATAGCAGTTTCCAAGATTAAATTGTCCATCAGAATTTCCACCTTCAGCAGATTTTAAATACCATTCAAATGCTTTTTTTTCATTTCTAGGAGTGCCTATTCCATTTATATAGCAATTTCCAAGGCTATATTGCCCATTCAAATTTTCACCTACAGCAGATTTTAAATACCACCCAAATGCTTTTATTTCATCCTTAATAATTCCTACGCCATTTTCATAGCAAAATCCGAGACTATTTTGTCCATTCGAGTTCCCACTATCAGCAGATTTTGAATACCATTCAAATGCCTTTTTTTCGTCTTTAACAGTTCCTATGCCATCTTGATAGCATAATCCAAGGTAGTATTGTCCTTGATCATTACTATCTTCAGAAGATTTTAAATACCATTCAAATGCCTTTTTTTCATCTTTAGATGTACCTATGCTATTTTGGTAGCAGAATCCAAGGCAACACTGTCCACCCGAATTGCCACCTTCAGCAGATTTCAAATACCACTCAAACGCTTTTGTTTCATTTTTGACGGTCCCTAAGCCATTTATATAACAGAATCCAAGACCACATCTCCAATCAAAATCGCTACCTTTAATAGATTTTAAATGAAACTTAAATGCCTTTGTTTTATCCTTAGTGTTCCATTGCCTTCCAAAATCTTCACGATACAGGCTCAATATAATTTTTCTTCTATTTTTCTTACGCATGCCATTTCTGCATTGGAATGTATTATTTTGTTTTTTAATTTTATCTCCTTCAGTAGATTTTTGGTTTTGAATTTTATCCCCTTCAGTAGAATTTAAATACCACTCAAATGCTTTTTCTTCATCTTCGGACGTACCCATCTTATCTAGACAGTATTTTCTAAGTTTAAATTGTCCATTTGAATTGCCACTTTCAGCAGATTTCAGGTAGCATTCAAATGCCTTTTTTTCATCCTTAGTTGTGCCTATGCCTTTTTGGTAACACCATCCAAGATTATTTTGTCCATTCAAATTACCACTCTCGACAGATTTTAAATACCACTCAAATGCTTTTTTTTCATTCTTAATTGTACCTATACCATTTTGATAGCAGAGTCCAAGATTACATTGTCCTTGAGCATTACCATTTTCTGAAGATATTAAATACCACTCAAATGCTTTTTCTTTACACTTGAATGTGCCTATGCCCACCTCATAGCAGACTCCAAGATTATATTGCCCACGAGAATTACCACCTATAGCAGAATTCAAATACCATCCAAATGCTTTTCGTTCATCTATTGTAGTTCCAATACCATTTCTATAGCAGAATCCAATGTTGTATTGCCCGTCGGAATTACCGCCTTTCGCAGATTTTAAATACCACTCAAATGCCTTTTTTTTATTCATAACTGTACCTATGCCATTTTCATAGTAGAATCCCAGACTATTTTGCCCTTGAACATTGCCACATTCAGCAGATTTTAAATACCATTCAAATGACTTGAATTCATCCTTTTCAGTGCCTATGCCATTTCGATAGCAGTTTCCAAGATTATATTGTCCATTTGAATTGCTACCTTTAACAGATTTTAAATACCACCCAAATGCCTTGAATTCATCCTTAGATGTACCTATACCATCTTTGTAGCAAGACCCAAGACTACACTGTCCATTGGAATTGCCACCTTCAGCAGATTTTAAATACCACTCAAATGCTTTTTTTTCATCTTTTGTAGTGCCCTTGCCATAATGATAACACAATGCAAGATTATATTGTCCATCATAATTGCCGCCTTGAGCGGATTTTAAATACCACCCAAATGCCTTTTTATTATCCTTTGTAGTGCCTTCGCCATAATAATAACATAATCCAACATTACACTGTCCTTTAGTATTGCCACTTTCGGCGGATTTCAGATACCATTCAAATGCCTTTTTTTCATCCTTAGTTGTTCCTATGCCCTTTTGGTAACACCATCCAATATTATTTTGTCCATTCGAATTACCACTCTCAGCAGATTTTAAATACCATTCAAATGCCTTCTTTTCATCCTTTGCTGTGCCTATACTATATTTATAGCAGTTTCCTAGGCTATATTGTCCATTTAAATTTCCGTTCTCAGCAGATTTCAAATACCATTCAAATGCCTTTTTTTCATCCTTAGTTGTGCCTATGCCCTTTTGGTAACACCATCCGAGATTATTTTGTCCATTCGAATTACCACTTTCAGCAGATTTTAAATACCACTCGAATGCCTTTTTTTCATCCTTGGCTGTGCCTATACCATATTGATAGCAGTTTCCTAGGCTATATTGTCCATTTAAATTTCCGTTCTCAGCAGATTTCAAATACCATTCAAATGCCTTATTTTCATCCTTCTCTTCGTCTACGCAATTTATATAAAAATTTCCAAGATTAAATTGTCCATTAGAATTGTCATCTTCAGCAGATTTTAAATACCACTCAAATGCTTTTTTTTCATCTTTTGCGGTGCCTATGCCGTTGTCATAGCAAAATCCGAGATTACATTGTCCGTTGGAATTACCATCTTCGGAAGATTTAAAATACCACTCGAATGCTTTTTCCTCATCCCTATCCGTTCCTATACCATACTGATAACACCATCCAAGGTTATCTTGTCCATTTGAATTGCCACTTTCAGCAGATTTCAGTAGCATTCAAATGCCTTTTTTTCATCCTTAGTTGTGCCTATGCCTTTTTGGTAACACCATCCAAGATTATTTTGTCCATTCGAATTACCACTCTCGGCAGATTTTAAATACCACTCAAATGCTTTTTTTCATTCTTAATTGTACCTATGCCATTTTCATAGCAGAATCCAAGACCATACTGTCCACCTGAATTACCAGCTTTAGCAGATTTCAAATACCATCCGAATGCATTTTTTTCATTTTTAACAGTGCCTATGCCATTTATATAGCAATTTGCAAGACAACATTGCCCATCAAAATTGTCGCCTTCAGCAGATTTCAAATACCACACGAACGCCTTTTTTACATCTTGAGATGTGCCTATACCATTTATATAATAATTTCCAATATTAAATTGTCCATCTGCATTGCCACTTTCAGCAGATTTCAAATACCATTCGAATGCCTTTTTTTCATCCTTGGATGTGCCTATGCCATTTTTGTAGCAAGACCCAATAATACACTGTCCATCGGCATTACCACTTTCAGCAGATTTTAAGTACCATTTAAATGCCTTTTTTTCATCCTTGGATGTGCCTATACCATTTTTGAAGCAAGATCCAAGACTACACTGTCCATCGGAATTACCAATTTTAGCGGATATTGAGTGTAATTTAAATTTAATTCGTGGAAACATTTGAATTTTTTTTAAAAAAAAATAAAATCAAACCAATTTACGTATGCAACTGATTCTTAATATTTGGTCCAGCCAAAATCTTTCTGATATTGAGATATTCTTAACACAAAATTTCGATTGGAACTTTTAAAATTTTTCTTATATTAATAGTTTCTTATATCGAAGGTCTTATACTGTATTAGGAATTTCCTAAAACGCAGGCATATTTAATAATAATCTTTGTAATGCTAAAAAAGTTTATTTTATAATGTAATTTATTAAGGTGATGACTCCGTTGTAGCACGAAAATGTATAAAATTAAATGCATATTCATGCAATGTTGGTCGGAATTATGGCTCCGAAGTGTTCTACAGAACGAAATGTACAGTACGTAGGACTTTCGTAATATTAATCTACTTTATGTTAACTTTGCTATATCAATAGTATTACAGCCAGTTGAGATCTTTTTCTATTTTAGCCTTGTTAAGTATGTTTGGGCACGTTGCGTATACAAAATAAAACCTCCTATTATACTATATAATAAGAATTTTTACTTTGTATCCGCAAAGTAGGCAGATGCATTCCTTGTGCAACCCTAGGTTACATACGTACTAAATAAGGCTAAAAAATAAAAAGACCTCTGCTATTCAACCTAACTGCACAACCTTTTTCAATGACTAAAACGGTTTGGTATTTTAAGTTTCGAAACCTCCGAATTGGTGAATCTCCGAATAAAATTAATTGTATATCTAAATTTAAGATTAGTCTAATATATTTCTTTGTATGGTGTCTTAGACAATAATTAGAAACAATTTATAAGTTTTTTTTTTTTGAATGTAAATCAAATACCTCCTAAAAATTAATTACTTTTTTTTTTTTTTAGAAGGACTTCTAATTATGGAATTGGTCAATATCATATATATATATAACTATTAAATTATTCGCATCTAATAAAATCTAAAAATAAAATCTATAATTATTTTCTAATTTTCATATTTTTGCCTTCATGAGACTTCATAAATCATGCTACGTATAATATTTTCTATATTTCTTTTGCCTATATAATAATAGCGTTTTTTTCACAAACATGAAGGTCTCCAATATTTTATACCTTTAATACGTTTTTGATATTAAAAAATAAAAAAAAAATAAAAATAAACTAAATTGTGAAATTTTACTTTTTAGTTGCTCATGTAAAAGAAAGGAAAAATATACGACATACAGTCAGACCCTAAATGCACCCACCCTAAATGCAGCACCCTTAAATGCATGATATAGGGCCGGACCCATGGTGGTAAGTGCACACTGATTGTCTAGCCCATTTATAAAAACTCTCTCCATAAATGAATCCATGTGATTACCAGCCAACCGAATTCAAAGCCATTGTGAGTCGCAGAACTGTACCACGGGAGCACCAGATTGGAGCGGCGCAGTAGCAGCGTCGATCATTGAACCTAGGTAAAAATGCGCGGCAGATCCTCGATTTTGATTGGCTAAAATAAATTAAGCCGGAATTACTCATAATTTTACTAATGAAATCGCAGCCGCCCATTAAGTG
>CAJVPY010001703.1:0-18504 GCA_910591965.1 Dentiscutata erythropus | reverse complement strand
ACAATTAGATTGTTGATTTTTATATATTTTACCACGTGACAATTAGCATCACATGATTACGGCGCCAATCACTAGTTCGTATTAAACTATTGTATTTGGGACGACGATTTTACGTAAAAGCACTCAATAGACCTTTATTTTTCTTGCAATTTTATACACACTCCTTCGCTACTACAAAATTACATCATTTTTCGCTCATACATATTTTAACTTTTAATTGATTACTAATCACTATTAATCAATGCATTGTTCTTGCAATATTAAACTCTACCATATTACGACATATTTTATGCATTACTAATATTGTATGACTGACTTTGCTATTGATATCCAAACTATTCATTTATCATCCCCGAAATCACGCCTATGATCTGTCACGTGGGTCATGTGGACCACGTGACGGTTCGATCGATCTAATCTAGGTTTCGAAAAGAGTTTTTACATTACTATTATTGCTTTACGCTCTTGCATAATAAACTATAAGTCATGCCAACTGTATTCTCTGTACAAAGTGCACCATATGTCTCGTTACTTCATCACACTAGTTAAGATAATAGGTTCGTATTATCATATACATAAATTATTATTTTTTTCACATGACATGTGTTTTTACATTTTTTCAAGAAAAAGTATAAATACAACTAGAATACGATAAAAATTAATGGGCGTAGATCAGATCATTCGGAATGCGCAGTTCAGATAAGTGCAAAATCGTCATTTTAGTCAAAAAAGAAAGATTACAGACACAGGCACATGCCCAAATAAATTCTTAATAAGCAATGATCGAAGCTAGATCGCCGAAGGAGTACGTAATAATATTGAAACCCCTGGTTATTCGTATGACCAGGTGATATTTTTTTAACAAGCACGTATATTCTTCAATTCTAAAGTATCGTTTAAGACTTTTAGATCGCCATAAATCAAATATGAAAGGTAGTTCACTTATACGTAAAAGCAGAGAAAAATGTGAATTTTTGTTAATTTAAACCGAAAACTTAGTAACTCTCATGATACACAAATAATTATGAAAAAAATTTTTTTCCTGGAAATTTATTCGACATTACTATGCAAAAATAATCTCAAAACTTGCTTAGAAAGCTAAATATACAAACCATGTAAGCTATACTATAGAGCAAGGTAACTAGAAAGGTTTTTTGTTTAAACTATTTTGTTACGTTAGATTCAAATAAACTTTTATTACTAACAGTATAGTTTGAATAAATACAAGCTTATTAGGCGAGAGATTAATGGGTTTAATGTCTATTTTTTTGTAATGTGTTAGATTTTGTTAGCCGTAAATTTAAAAGTTATTGGTTTATATATATATATAAATTTTTTGATAAGTTCATTATAAATATTAAATTTATATACTTTACGCACATCTATCTATTCTCTAAAATATCCATGATAAATATTTGTAATTTGTAAGGCTTTTTATATGAAGTTTTTGTTCGTTTTCTAATAGTATTAAAGAGCATGAATTTTTTAAAAACTATGTAATTTGATTGGTTAATTATCACGGGTAATCACGGATAGATCATGCAAAAATGTTGACCAATTAAAACAAACTTCCATAGCGCTGGAAAATTAATAATAAATTACAATTCGGGAAATGCTATATCAAAATTATGACTTGTTAGTAAAGTATTTCAGTAAAATGACTTCAGGAAACCTTTCATACTATGCACAGTACATATAAACATTTAGGTTCTGCTTTGATCATTATGTAAGTATTCTATTTAGGTTTACAAATATGCTTCTGAGTTTTCTTATTCCTTTTTTTTTTTTGAATTCAGTCGTCAAAGACTGTAATGAAAGATCGTAACGAAAGGATACAAATCGTTGATTCACACAAAACAAATAAATAATGATTGAGTCATTGTTATTACACGAGTAAGTAACACAATTGAAACATGGCAAACCAAAACGAAATAACGAAATCGTGATCAAGACATGTACTCAATAGTCGTAATTCTAAAATGCGATACGAAAATGTAACCTTAAGTTAGAGGCTGACAATACGGCTAAGCGAAGCTTAGCCGAAATTGATAAAAATCTAAGATTTATCAACTTCTATATAGAGAATCACATTGTCCTGATTATTATTATTTTAATTTTAATCACAATAGAAAGTGAAATTATTCAAAATTCTCATAATAACTGAATATAAATATTGTTATTACGTACAATGCAATTTAGACATAAAAATATTTAAAATCGGGCCGTTCGCATGTGAGATCTCTAGTTTGATTACTTAATCAAGAAATAACCAAATCCGCTTCATCTTTGCCGTCTTTACCGCCTTTGCCATCTTTATGAATAATAATATTTCCCGACGGTTATTTCCCCTACAGGTCATTTACCCGAAATCACATAGGGTTAAGATTAGCATTTGATTGGTTGCAGGTATATATTAATAATGAATTGTCACATGTGTGATTCGGGTAAATGACCTATAAGGGAAATGACCGTCGAGGAAATGAGACGTCATCAGCCATTACATCAGCCAGCCTATACACATACGTACCGTACTAATTAGAAGATCATACAGAAAAATGTTCCCAGGAAAACTTGTAAACTTGATTTTATACAGAACTCAGCCCCGTTGAATCCTGATTGCATTATGAGTATTGATCATATAACAGATAATTAATTATTTTCAAAATTACGTATTGCGTCATAACGCATCAGGGCTAAGTTCGGCAAGATAAAAATTGAAAATAACGTGGTTTACCGTAAACTGCTGACTCAAGTACCCGGTGTGATGCAATTTTTCAAATAGTGAAAAATTAAAATTCACGTATATTATATATCACATGCACACATAAATAGTATTTTAAAAAATTGATCTACATTATTTGTCACGCCGGGTACTTGAGTCAGCAGTTTACGGTACATGTTTTTTCATTCACTGTATGTAATTGTATTGTTATTATGTAATTGTCGTATTTTATATAAATACACGAACACGCATGTATTTTTCATGCATAAAAAAAAAAAACTTCTAAACATTAACATTTAAAAACAACTGACCAAAAAAAAAAAAACTGATATTTTTCTAATAATATAAACGAGAATGCCACTTACGTGTACTGACATATTTAAAGCAATTTTTGCTGTTTTTTTCCCACCGCTTGGTGTTTTTCTTGAGGTTGGATGTACCAAAGACTTATTAATTAATATTTTGTTGACTCTACTTGGATGGGTTCCTGGTAATAAAATTTTCTATTTAACGTATTGGTATTATAATTAAAAAATTAATTGTATGATTTCTTTATTCTATAAGGAATTATCCACGCTTTTTATATAATTGTCAAATATTAACAATGCGAATCTATAATCGAAAAGAATATTGACTTGAATAATGACACTTCACGATATTCTGAAACCTAAAAGAGATATAGATGGTTTAAATTTTTTTTTTTCTTGGAATAATATTATACAGTAATAATATTCGTTTCTTATATTTAGTTATTATTATTTGTCTTTAATTTACGTGCGTGAGTGCGTACATATCGTGCGCTTATGCATTTATTTGAAATATATATATATTTGTTTATATTGTACGTTTTGCGATATGAGAGGAAATTAATAAATTAATTTGATTGTCATTATAGTGATCTAAGTATATACATATAAAATTTACATCAATCATAATAGAGCAAAATAGGTTCTCTTATCAATTTTATTGATTCACTGTAATTACTTACAAACCGACTATGTCACTCTGGATCTGTGTTTTAGGTTTGGTTCCGTAGTTATTACAGAACCGGTTTTAAATCGCCACCCAAAAAATGTCAGATCATACGATTAATCACGATATACGATGCTTATAAATTTCCGTAAAAGCTTGTCGGCTAAAGCGGAGGTTTCCTTTTTTAAAGTTTTTATGTATACTGTAAATATCAATGCAGTTTATGCAGTACAACAGTATATTGTTCAATTGGAGTAAAATCGGTGGCATTACGAATAATAATAAATTGCTCAAAAGCATCTTTCTTAATTCGCACTATTCAATATGTTAGAAGAACCACAAAGCCGAAATCTAAATTCTAATTGAAGAAACCTAAAATCCAAATGACAACCTAGTTCAAATTAACAAAACCCCAGTACTCTCACTTTAAAAAAAAAAAAAAAACAACCCCGATTATTCATATACTGCAATTTGGCAAAGAAAATAATATAAACAAAGCTAAGCGATTAATAAGGACATTATATTTCGCGCAATATCGCTCATAAGCATTATTTAGAATCATGGCCCGAATTAAGCATAATTTGTGCCAAATTTTGAAATTACACCCTTAAATCGCCACCTAAAAAATTTTCAAAAAAATTAATTACTGAAAATTTTGAACTCAGTGGTATTTCCGTGATTATCGCATCACGTGATATTATGCAATGACGTCATTTGTTTACTAGCACTAACATATTGGCCTAAACTAAATTATCACTTAACCCAGGCCGAGTGCTTAATCATGTGATGTTCTTTAAACTACCCGATTTTTTTCTCAGCCACTATAACGAGAATAAGTCGATCATTACAGCTATTTTCATAATTCCTGGAACACTTGATAAAATTGGCTGAATGATTTTTCGGCCGATTCGATTAAGTTTGTGATTTCGGCACAATAGGGGGTTTCAAAGTTAACAAATAAGTGGCGCATTTTGAAATTAAATGAGAGTTTGAAAAATCTTATTTGTTTTTCAAGATTTTAAAATCAGAAAATGAAATGGGAGTGTTTAGAGATCCCTATTTCATGAAATCGGAAAATTTTTATAATACTTTGCAAAAAAAAAAAACCAAATAAAAAGTAAAACTTTCGTTCAATTTGAAGTTAAGATCAGATTGCCGGATCACTTATTTCAAAATAAATACGTCATCAATTTCAATTAAAATTAGATTTCCGCATTTTAACTTTGAAACCCCTAATACGTAGATTTAATTCATATATATACGTAATTTAAGATCAGGTAACTAATTGTCCGAAGGACATTACGGTTGATCCCGATGTCTGTGTGTGTGTGCGCAAATCCTGGATTTTGATTGGTTGCTTATATCAAAACATAATTACACCCGTAAATACCCGTTTTATCGGACTGATCCGTGTAAAAATAAATTATTAGTTTTTTACTTTCTAATACGTACATAATAAAATTTCCTTCGGACTTTTAATGGTTCCCATTTACCTAGTATAAATATTAGGGTGATTCATAATTAACTTATTTCGAAAATAGGTGGGGTACAAAATGTCCCATTTCGATTTTGAAATAGGAGTTATGAAATGAGTAGTAACTTTTTGTTTTGATGATGTATTGTTATCATATGATACTATTGTAATAATAGTTAATAAAGAACTACAAGTTATCGCTTTACTAAATATTACATATCTATTTTCAAATTAATTTTTAATAAAATAATTGCCACAAAAGAACTTTTAAACAAACCACTAAAGAAGAGAACTTGTAGGATATCGATCTAATATTAGTTATATTTTTATGAGTACCATTAGAATATTCTTCTATAATACTTCTAAAATACTATTTATGTTTTTAATATGTGATTGTCGATCAGAAATATAGGACATTTTTAAAATATATATGAAAAGATATCAAGCATCGAAAAAAATTCTCGATCATAAAAGTTATTATATAAATAAGCTCACAAATCAAAATAAATGAGATTTATGAACCGCTGATTTCGAAATAAATACATCGCTAATTTAATTCGAAATCAGAAACCTGCTCCTTAATTCTGAATCACCCTATTATTGAATTTACTTTCAAAGCATCTTCGCTGGAAAATATTTAAAAAAATAATTTAGAAGGACTATCATTTCGAAAAGTTTCCAAACACCTAGGTGTTAGCATATCTTTTATAAGTCAAATTTTCGACCACTTTCAAAAATATCGATGTATTGAAAAGCTTCCGTCACTTTCAGAACCACTTTTACTGAACATGAATGATACAAAATATTTTAAAAACTTTAATGAAAAAAACCTGAATGGTATTTGTACTGTATGAATTACAATCCGATGGAACTCTGGTTAGACGTAAAATTAGTCTTATGACAATTTGAAGGGCTATGAACCAACATGTATATACAAATAAAAATAGTATTTATTTATATACAAGATCTTCTTTTAACATATACTTCGTGCAATATGTTTATTATAAAGTTTAATTATTATATAGAGCATTTTCATATTTTTTGTTAAGACTTAATTGACACATTAAACATGTTTCTAACGAAAGTTTAATAATATTGACATTATTATTACTACGGTCTGTAGAACAGTCATTATGATACAAAAGTAGTTTTTATTATACGGATCATGCCGAAATTACAAACTTAATCGAACCGGCCGAAAAATCATTCGGCCAATTTTTATCAGGTGTTCCGGGAATTATAAAAATAGCTGTAAATAACAAGATCTGAAATTTTTTCGGTGGCGGTTTAAACCGGTTATTACACCCTGCGCGTATTTAAAAAAATGTATTATTTAATATTTGAGGCTTTTTATATGAAGTTTTAAAAAAGCATTTACATCTCTCAATATTTAAATAAATATATCGATACATGGTAAATTATAGTTATTGTATGGGTATGCACATACCTGAGGTTGTCACTTAGCCACTTGGCCGGCCATCGGCCGTGGCTAGTGACCTAAAATGGCCGAAATGGCCATTATTAATATTATATGTTAGAAACTTTAGGCCCCTTGGCGGGTAATTTCAAGAACACTGAACTCATTGATATTTTCGTGATCATCACATCACATGATCAAGCACTCGGCCTAAGAAGTTAGGGTTAGATTTAGGTTGGGGGCATGTCAAATTTTTGGGGCATGACTCTGGGACATGCCTTTTCGAAGGGCATGCCTCCTAGATATATATATTATATATTATTGTAATTAGCAATAGTAGGCTTTGATTCTAATTGGATAATTGGCCAATTATATAATAGCTCTATATCATATGATGGGGGCATGCCTTTTGATCAAAGGGCATGCCTCCCAACCTCGTGCCCCAACCCTAGTGGTTAGGTGGGCCAATTCTATTAGTGCTAGTAAACAAATGACGTCATTGTGTGATTACATGATCACTGAGTTCAGTGTTCTTGAAATGCCCAATTTTTTGGGTTTTACGGTCAGTAGACAGAAACCAGAACCCGACCTGATACTTTAATAGGCCCGACCCGTCCCACACTCTAATAATAATATATAAGGGTATTAATAACCCCCGGCGAAAGATGATTTATACATATTTTAAATCTTTAAAATATTATTTTATAAAATTTATTAATTATAATTGCTTCAAATAGTGTACTACCAGTAGTATATCAAAATTTGCAAAAAGTAACTATTTAAAATTTTTTTTCTCAACGACTTTATTAACAATATAAAAGAATACTACTAAGCTATTCTATTTATCAGATTTAACATTAGGGTACATTAGGGTTAGGTTAGGTTAGGGTTATGTTAGGATTTAGGGTTAGTGTAGAGTAAAATTACAATATGAGCATATTTACTTGCACAACAGGGTTACCCTAGTAAAATTTTAAGTATTAAGATACGGCTTCATGCAGCCATGGCTATAAGTAATTTTTCTCTAAAAATTATTCAAATTTATAATTACTGTATTTAAAATTTATAATTTTTTAAATTTATAATTTACTTTATTAATTGTACTACTGGTAGTACAAAAAAGTGAAATTCTATTCATTAATAAAAATCCGGTATCTTCAATTCATATAGTTTACTACCTATAGAAAGATTATCAAACAATATTATAATTTAATAAAATAATATAATTTATTAAACAAACTAATAGCTACGTACCTTGATACTTATAACCATTATTGGATGAAATAAAACTACTTTCATAATGTGATTTAATATTTATTTGCATATCTTCATTTGTTATATTTTTTAATTTTTTATCAGATTCAGATAATTCTGATAAAATATTTTCATTATTCTGCCATGCTGCAAAGATATCATAAATTTCATTTGCTGTTGGTCGTTTTTTTGGATCCATGTTCCAACATTTCTTCATTAAATCTACATAGCATATTGCTGTATTTTCATAAATATACGGTCGCAAACCATTACATACTTGTAATTGGAATTGTAAGTCTGAATTCTGCTCAAAAGGAACAGGTTTACCGTATAAAATTTCCCACATGATTATACCATATGAATAAATATCAGATTCTTTAGTATACGGATGTTGATTCAAAACTTCAGGAGCAATGTATGGTAAAACTCCATAAATTCCATCCAATTTTGATTTTAATGCAATATTAGCTGTAATCGAAAACCCTAGATCTGCAATATATGCACTTTTTAAGCTATTTAGTAGTACATTTCCACTATGTAAATCTCGATGAATAAGATCTTGAGAATGAATTATCTGAAGATCTGATGCAATACTTTGAAGTAGATTTAATTTATCTTTCCAATCCATTTGTGCTATAGCATGTAGATTTCTGCTCAAAGAACCTTCTAAAGCGTATTCCATAACAAGAATATAATATTTAGAACTTTATCTTTTAATACACCGAAACATCTTAAAAAAGTTGGATCTTTAAGACCGATATCACAATATGCTTTTAACTTATCATTAAAGGACATATATATTTAATTGTTAATTTTAATAATAAATTATGAATAATATTAAATAATATAAATAATTAATAAATAAAGATTACCTCACTTAATAAATTCTTTACGATGATTATTCGATTCATGAAGTAACTTAAGCGCAACAGGTCTATATAAGTATTACTTTCTGCCAGCATATGAAGCACGATATACAGTTGCAAATCCACCTCGACCTATTTCTTCAATATTTTCAAATTCATCAAAAGAAATCCATGACAACTGATGTTTGCTTTCGATAAATATTTTTCTCAAATCATCTTCAATTTCTAAATTATACATCCATTCATTTGTAGCTAATATTTACAAAAATTTGATTTTAAATTATATATAGATTAATGATATATTAGATATAAGTTAATGATATATTAGATATGGTTTATAAAAACTTAATTACCTACTGCTGAATCCTTTTCCCTAATCAACGATTTAACATGTGAAGTATTAAATAAATATATAATACCGGAATATTATGAGTGAATGTTGTAATTTGTTAGAGGCATGCACGACTTCAATTACCAAACTAATACCAAGGTCAGGTGTAGCTCGAAATTTCAAAATTCTTAGGTTGCATAATCTATTAAACCAATATTTCAATTACACCTGATCTTATTATTTGGTAGTGATGCGTCGTAATACACCCGCGTAAATTCAAATAAAATTACCTTTGATACCAATATTTGGCTTTATCTAGATCTCTTGTTATTCCAATTCCATTTCTATAACACTCTGCAACTCCTGACATTCCATTAATGAAGCCCATCTATGCAGATTTCTGATAATGAATGAATGAAAGCCTTACGTTCATCCTTTTCAATTCCAAGTCCATGACGGTAGCAGATTCCAACATTATATATTCCAAAAACTTCCCCTATCTCTGCAGATTTTTGAAAATAAATGAATGCCTTATGTTCATCCTTTTTAACTCAAATTCCGTGAAGATAGCAATATCCAGTTGCACTTATTCCGAAAGCATTCCCCATATCTGCTGATTTTTGGCAACAAACAAATGCCTTATGCTCATCCTTTTCAACCCATTTACCATAATGATAACAACATGCAAGAATAATCTGTACTGAAGGATTGGCTTGATCATTCAAACAAAATTTGATAATATTATCCGGATTTTGCTTTTTCTTTATTAAAAATTGGTCCAACATTTCAGGGATTGTACAGAAATCTTTGCCTTTAGATCTTTCTTCATCAAACAAATTACACATTTCTTGAACAATTTCATTATAAATATCCAGTGAAAAATTTTGTGGCTTATTATCTTCTAAATACAATTGGGTATTATTGTTGGCTATTTGAGTCATATCTGATGGACTGTTGATTTTTTCTAGCTGCTTTTCAAATAGGTTATTGTATATTGACATTTTGATGTTATTACTTGATTCGTGAGAGTGTGTTATAACGATGCGGAATCAACTCTGATAGTAAAATAAAGTAGGAAAGAATGGTTTGAAAATAACGCTTGAGAAACTGTATATGTATATGATATATGTATATGCCACGAACTTAAATGGTATAATATAACTAGAAGTAGAATGAGATGATTGAATCAATGGATCACGAAGTATTAAATGAAAAGCGAATATTAAATAAATAAGGATCAAAAAGGCAGTTAAGAAAAATAAAAAATAAGTAATTAATGAAATAACTTAAAAGCAATAAAAAAAAAACTTAAAATATTAAAATATTCAATGAGGATTCAATTCTTATCATGTTTTTAAAGAATAAGTCGGTTCAAGAACTTTATTATTGTCGAATTCGAGGATATTTATACATGTTTAGTGAATATACGGCATTCTAAATATTTTAAATTTATACTATCTCTTACTATGCTGCACGAACTAAATACATTTATTATATTTAGTACAGATAAGATACATTGCATGATCACCGGTAAATTGAATACGTACGTTGTGAAAGGCCTCGAAGTCATGGCCTTACGAATAATAATGATATTATTAGTATTATTATGTTATTTTCTTTTATCCTTATTCGTATATCTCCAAAAATAGAAAGCGTCCTTACCCTATTAGGTACATTACGACATTTAGCACATTTCGTACTATAGTATTAGTACATTACGTCTTCTTGACTGTAACTTTGGTACTTTTTTGTACTGTACCATGCCTTTGGTACAAATTTATGTATTTTAAGATAGCTTCATATGTCAGACTATCCAAGATGCAGTAATGTAAAAAAAAGCATTTAAGCGAATTTTTCGCATTGAAATAAACTCAGTTAGATTAGAGTTGGCATAACTCACTAGAGTTCGACTCAACTAGAACTCTATTTTGCCCTAATAACTCGGACCGAGCCTTTCTACGCCTTCTACCATTAGGGTTTTGATATAGTTCAGTGTTGATTTGGATTAGTTTAGTATTAGTTGATATCCGTGAGGGCTGTATTTTAGAGATTCCGGATCGACTTTGACGTACGTACGATTTATTTAATTGGTCAATAGTTATAAATTGCTTATCGTTATGAATCGCTTATGAATCGCTTATGAAACTGCTTATAAAACTGCATAATTCTTATGAATCATTATATTTGATTGCTTTTTTCTTAGCTATAAATTGCTTACGAAACCATTCATAAAACTTGCATAATGCTTACGTATTAATATATCTCGATTTTCACTTAATAGTACGTACAGTACGTACGTACGTTCATCATGTGATACAACATAAATAAATTATAGGCACACAAGATACGAATTTGACTAATTAATACATAATTTATACTAAATTTTAACAATAAATTCCTAAAATGTTAAATGCTCCTTATTATTGAAATACAGTATAACGATAAAGCGGAAATTATTAATACTGAAATTACAAAATTTTTAGTTAGCTATGAACTTAGTCTTAACGTTATAAGGGTACAAATTTTATTTTATTTTTTTTCAGCAATTAAGATGAACTTAATTAATAAAACTATTAAAAAACCTATTAAATGCTGTTGTTGCATTCCCTTGAGAGGAGGTGCTATTATTGTAACAACTTTATCTCTGGCAAGTTTATAAAGTATATGATAGAAATTATTCGCATGCAGTACATACAATGTGTTAATTTGATTTTTATATAATGTTAAATACTAAGGTTGAGTTAATAAGTGGTATTTTCACTGAAATATTATCAATCGTAAATGGCAATCGTATGTATTTTTATTTGGTTTGTTTTATATTTTCTTTTACTAGAAACTAACTTCGTTAATTTATTTCTAAAGATGATGGTGGAACAATTTTAATTTTAGTTATAGATACTTTACTCCTCCCAATCATTATTTTTGGATTCTTCATTTGTTGTTGCGCGGTATGTAGCATAGTATATAATGAAATTATAACCTTGCCCATTATCATTTTAGCTCTGATTGCTATAAAGCTTAATACTTATTTTTATTTTTATTATATAAGAGAACAGCTTATCTTTTAAGAATTTATTCTATGCTTTATTATATCTTCACGGCTACTGAAATTCTAGTTACTATAATAGCAATCATTTTATTTATTGTAAATAAAAGTTCTTACGTGAACGATTGTATTAACAGAAATAAAAATAATGGAATTCTTGGCAAAGATCCAGTGGGCGATTGTGAGAATGAATTTAAGATAGTTGAAAGCTTATTGATTATTGTTTGTCCCTTATATATTATTGTTGCGGTACGTTTTTTATGTATTTATATTTGTTTAACTTTTCAATACGGTATTCATTTTGTTTTTGCTCTATAGATTCATTTTGCCTTGGTTATTGCAGCTTATGCTGCAAGCCGTAAGGATAAAGAAAGAAATGTTTCTTTAGTACTTGAAGATTCAGAAAGCAATATTTCTTCAGCGCATTAAACATCACAAATGGCATTATGGGAAATCTAAGGAAATAATCTGATGTTCAAATTTTTATATGTTTCGTGTATATATATATATATATTTGTATTTGTACAAGAAAGAAACGGGGCGCCAACGACACTCTGTTTCATTCTGTATTACTTTTATCAACTGAATATAATTTTTTTTTTTAAGGTTAATAGTTGGTCCTACATTTTTAAAAGGTAGTTTATAATTAATTGATTTCTATATATTAAATAATAATTATAATAAGCTTAAATATACGTATATGCGAGTTTTATTATTCTACTCTTAACAAAACTTCGAGTAAGAATGTAACTTGTTTGTGATAGCAATGAGTGTAAGTATAAAAAATTCCCTGGTACAGTCCGAACTAAAGGACCATACAGCATAAAATGAGTATATATTATAGTACAGTACGGAATGCAAATTAGGACGGACGTATAGAAATCATGATAGTACGTACGGCTTGTAAAAGAAAGGTTTTAAAATCAAAGTTACTTTTTTTACTAGCCTTGATCCCAACCATTAAAAAGTTTACTTATAAAAATTGAATTTCGTAAGTCTGTATTTGTTAGACGTCACTTTCAAAATTCCATCAATTAAAAATTGACGTTAAAATTGTTAAAGTATATTCCAATCGGTATCCTTTTCAATAATAAATTACGAATTAAAAAAATATATTTATATATTTATTAATTATGCCATTTACATTACATTACATTACTGCACTATTAAAACTACTTTAATAAAGCAACAAAAAAACATTTTTAAACCCCAGACTAATACATAAAATTTCGAAATATAAAGAATGCTTAACAGAATACGACTCAATTACATTGGAAAGTACGAAAAACATTGTTTTTACAAAAATAAGGGTTTTTATTTCATATTACAGTGATTGTCATTATTTTTACCAATTTCTTATTAGACGTTTCGTGATATTTCGAAGAGGTCTTATTAGTTGAGTTTGTGAGGTGCCATGTTTCATAAAATCTTCAGTAGGATTCACAGTTATGTTTATTCAACTCTTCAATAACTCAAATTTCAACTAATTTAAAGATAGGTTTTTATGAGTTTTTAAAACAGCTAAACAGCGATCATATTTTGAATAATCAATTATACTTCTTTCATTTTTTTCGGCCATTCAACCATGTCAACAATTTTTTCAAAGGTTGAAACGAAAAAGAATGAATGACTAATAAAGTATTTTTGAAACCATTTTGCAAAGAAATAATAAAAAATCAATAAAATTGTTTTTAAAAAACCTCTTTTAAATTGAAAAATACTTTTATTAAACATACGTACTTTAGTACATTTTAATCGGTATAAAATTTAAACTCACGTGTATATCAATTATTATTTATTAATTGACAGAAATTTGAAAGTGATGTCTAATATATTTACCGTCTTAATCTATACTGCCGTACAGTACTACTTTATTGAATACCTGCATAGAATTACACTAAAGTAATAAAAAATATATATTTTTTAACTACTGATTATACTATTTTTACTAAAGTAATTTTAATTATTAGGTATTTACCTTCTTCAAAAACCTTATACTGTTGAACCTCACAAAACTGATATGCACGGTGGATAGATTTTGTATCAGTATTAGTGATGCCTGACGAAACCATGTGATGCTAATTGTCACATGGTACAGTATATAAAAATCAACAATTTATTTTGATTTTTTATAAGTAATAGCATGTGATAATTAGCATCACATGGTGCATCACTAATCAGTATTGAGAGTAAATTATTAGATTTATATAACGGAAAACGGACTTGGTAGATTAATTTTTTTATCAGATTAAGGATCGATTTTTGGGAGGGTCAATTAAGCCATTCTTGGCTCACCGTGTAACAATAATGGTTCTGATCCATTTTTAAATGAATTTCGTCATTTTATAAACAAATCGAAAAATGGCTTAGCCATTCTTAGAACACAGAAGGAATTTGTATATTATTTTTCCAGATCTTATCTGTGAACACTGAAATACTTTATATGCACAGTGGCGATCATATGTAATAATGCAGCTTGTGCAAAATTTTTCATGGGCAGAGCAGAATCCTGACGTCAGTAGCGGTCAATGCGTATTAGATATGCAATACAGATATGCTGAGCTACACACGTGTTCATATTTCAATCTTGTTAGCTTTGACTGCATGATCGAAAATATGATTTGTTTGCGTAATTCACGTATATTAGTCCAAAATACTCAGAAATTGATCGATAATGTCGAGTTTCAATATCGATATATGTATTTACAGTATAACGAATAATAATCATAACTGCTATTTTAATTTTGATAATTTATAATAATTCAGCAGGTAAAAAAAAATAAAAAAAATTTGGCACATAATATTTTGAAGCGCCATAGCAAAGATAGAAAACAAAATGTTTCGTCATGTTGTCTGTTAAAATATCCATAATTTAAACACCCCTGTATAATTACAGTAACTTTCTAATGATTTATTATTTTATATTAAGATCATATGAATTTTTTAATGGATGTTATTCACAAAATTTCCTTTTTATAACTAGTACCATGATTATCTCTCAACTTGTTCTGCAGCTAGGATTGTCTAACCCAAACACTTTTTCGCGGTATCCCTAAATTCTTTTTTAGAAAGAAAAGTGATAAAAGTAGGTTATGGCAAATACTATATATGGGAGGCCCCACAGCAAAAGGTGGTTATGGGCCAAAAAAACTTTTTTTTGTAAAAACTTTACTTTTGCAAAAATTGAATTATTTGGAACACAATATTTATTTACTTTTGCAAAAATTGGATTATTTGGAACACAATATTAAAAAACTACAGAAAAAATTTTTTTGGCCCATCACCTTTTGCTGTGGGGGCCCCAATATATACTTTTATTTTCCAAAAATTCTTTTTTTTTTTCTATGAAAATTTTTAATAAGAAATCCAATATTTTATTCCAAGCCTGAAGAATTTTCTGTAAACATCGTCTTATGAAAGAAATGAACGCTTGGGTTCTTACGAAAAGAAATGAAACTTGGGTTCTTTCTGAATAAATAAACGTCAAACCGCTTTAATAGTCTTGGTGAGCTTTGGAAGCATTTGAAGAGCATTTGTTTAACGAATATAATAACCGGTCGTAACTGAACTATTTTTTAATTAGGTTCTGGGACTCGTGAAGTATGCTTAAAATAAGCTTCAAGAACAAGTTTTAATAGCTTCAAAAATTCTCTTGCAGTCAAATCTCCCTAAGTGTTTACTATATATTTTCACACCAAATACACCCACTTAAAGATGGTTGACTAGTATGAAAACGGTGTTATTTTCACACCAAATGCAACTTTAAAAATGCTAGATGATTTATTGGCTGCTTTGGTTTTTCTCTTAATTTGAAATGGCGGAACACCACTTATAAGTTTCCAGAGAAGTACACCTAAACTATAATATCGGATTTTTCGCAGCTGGAGAACTGCCATCTCACATCAAGAGATGTTTGAGAACATTTGCAATGATGCCGTCTTCGAAAATTTCATATTAGTCTGTACATACTGTCAGTTCTCCAGCCGCAAGAGAATGCAGTGATGTATTCAAGGTAATCACGTCACATGATTAAACACGTTAGGTGATTATTCTTGAAGTGTCCCAGTTCTTAACATGGTTCATAATCGGTTCCTAACCGGTTCTAAACTGTACATAGAACTGAGTTCTAGTTATTCCATTGATGAACCTGAACGTCCATAACGGTCCGTCGTCATAGTGGATCTATGCAATTAAGAAATTTAGGCATGTATCAAAAAAGCAAAAGATGTTCATCGTGCTCTATAGGTTATCTAGTTACTCAATATATATTCTCGATTTATTTATTTAAATAAATATTGTAGGTAATTTTGTGCTATTATTCCTTTATTAAAGTTTTTCGACGTTTTTATTCAATAAACCAAGCATTAATGCCAGACAATACTATTATTCAGTTTAATTCTTTAGATAGCGATGCCAAAACTCTATCAATTAGTTTTGAATATCAAAATGTTGGATATACTATAAAATTTCCACCACCTGAGACTGATATTTCAAAAGGACATACAAAAAAAAACCATATATCCGTTTTTTTTTTATTTCGTGCACATATACAAGAATGTTTACAAGGCAGTATTGAAGGCAATAATCAGCGTGCTAAAAACAGGAATATTTCAAAATTATCTTCTAAAATCTGGAAAAAATTACCATATACATTTAAACATGAGTTCTCAAAATATACAAATAGAGTAAATGAATATAGAACTTCCAAGGTGCAGAATTCATTTACTAGTTCTGATGTTAGTAAACAACAAAGTTATTATCAGAAAAGGGCTTATGAAGATATTCGCCACACAGCCTATAGTGAGAATGTGACTAACTATGCTATTAATAACCATCTAAAAAACGAGTCCAGCATCTTGGAAACCACAGCTTTCACTTCACGAATGGAAGAACCTATACCACTGGCAAATCTTTCATTTCAACATTTATTTCAGAATGGACATGAAGAATATGAATTTGGGAGAGTTAAATTAACTCATTCGAATGTAGACGAAACATTGTATTTAAATGTGAATACCACCAACTCTCTTGAAGATCTAAATTCAATACCATCTGCTTATTATGAAACTCAAAGCCTGATGAATTCTAATGCATGCGAAATGCATGGTATGGAAAGTCTTAATATTAATTCATTAAATTTCTTTAAATCCACACCGCTCCAACTTCAGGCGGATTTTTCGTGCCAATCTTTGGTTACTCCGAATGAACGCGAAGTGCTCAATACAGAGAATACATTAACACCCGATATTAATTTAGTGCCATTTTGGGATTCATACGCTTTTGATATTAGATCTAATAATTTTGTTAATTCTGTTAATCACAATCTATATGAAAATGATTGGTTGGTATATGAGGACACACAATTAAACTCTTCGTTTGAATTAGCAATCCCTAACAGACATGAAGTGGATAGTACGGAGGGTATTTCGGAACTTATTAGCCTATTAAATATCTCCGAACCTGCATTTTCTCATATGGTAGACTCAAACGGATATGAGAGGGCTCATCAACATCAGATGCTAATGCAAGGAATTTGTAGGACAGCGTTATAAGATAGATTAATTAAGCTATTAAGATAAGTTAAATACTTTGAATATTATAAAGTGCGGACGTCTATTCTTTAGCGTTGGATAGGTTTATATACGCCGAATAGATTAGTAGATAACAGATATTATGTAATAAAGTTTACTATATTTCGTCTCCAAGTAAGTTTTTTTTAATGTATAAACATAAGACGGTAGTCTTCTACTCCTTCCTCCTAAGATGTTAATTCTGTTACAGTCCTTAATATGTTGCGTCTTTACTAGAATTTATTTTTTGTTGCTCCTTTTAAAATTTCAATAAACAGTATATCTTTAAATTCTATTTTCTAAGAATTGTGATAGAGTTACAATATTATTTCCACCTAAGCATTTAAATTCTCGTACATTAACTTAAAAAACATTATGACGTAAATTTTTTTAATTTGATAAATTTTATTGCAAATTCTAATTTAATTGGTATCGATATAAGAAAAATCATGGTTCCAATTAAATTTCTTATATCTAGAATTTCAAATAGAAAGCCTCTTGTAATAAAATCCTCAATCAGAGCTTGTGACATCTTTCTTATATCGAGAATCGAGAGACCTTATCGGATGAAATTGTACTTTTTACTAGCACTAATTATGAGTTCGTAAACATCGTGTATTCATAGAGCCACAGGTTAACCTCCCACTACACTATAAATTAATTACGAAATAACGGGCATGAGTCGTTATTTAGAAAATGTACAATACTTCTGAAAATAGTATAAATAGTTTCAAAATAACGCCCATACCGCGTACGCGTCCGAAATAACATGCATCCTCATAGGAAGACATTCATATGATTGGTTAATTTTTGTCGATCTACCCGTGATTGCCCGTGATAATTAACCAATCA
>CAJVPY010001702.1:0-18505 GCA_910591965.1 Dentiscutata erythropus | reverse complement strand
AATTTTTTTTTTGAAATTTTCAAATTTTGACCCGGCCGGGTTATGAAAACCATTTAATTAATTTTGCATGGCCTAATCTTTATATATTATAAAACTTTTAAGTTTTATAATTTATTTAAAAATAAATTTTAATATAAATTTTAAAGAAAGGTAACCCCTATTGTGTTACTAATAAAAATGTTCCTCTCGTAATTTTACCCTATTCCAACCCTAACTCTAACTCTAATTATTACTTTTATTTTTATCCTAAAAATTTATTTATTTGACTATTAAATAAATATTATTTATAATTATATTTATTTATAAATTATAACTATGTAAGTCTATATTGGGTTTATAAACTTATGCATTTTTAAAATAAAATATTTACATAACTCTACATAAAAACAACTTTGTGATAAAGGTGAAATCATAAGAATGGATTGTCTAATCAGATACGCATTAAATATATTCTTCGTTGCACTTCTTGATATTATCTGACAATCAGTTCTTTCCGGTATAAGTTTTAACGATGAATATGAATTCTGCTTGCTGTTTATTACTTGGCAACCCCAAACAAAATTTTTACGTGTTATTGGCTTAACTATTTGATAATCGATCCGTTCATAGTATTGAATTGGATTCGATCTTTGGATTATCAATCTTTAAACGTCGAATAATTTAAAGATTATACTATTAAATGCATGAATATTTATTTAATGAATTGATAAATTTTGAGTTTGACACTATTTACCGAAATGGGATACATATTTGATTTTAGTTATGAACCCAAACTAGGTAGAAGTGCCGATTCCCAAACTAAGTAGAAACGCCGTAACTAAAAAAGAGAGTTTGGATTGCAACCCTATATGGCATGTAATCACATATAATATTATCTAATTTAATTTTCACGAGCTGAATTTGATGAATAATAATGATAAGCTTGAAAGTCAGAAATTTCATTTTCTTATGCCAGTGCTCAAATGATTTCTATACATTTTGGGTTTATACTACAATTTATTATTCGTTATTTATCTATTTATAAAATTTCCTGATGAAGCTATGTTGATCCTTAAATCTAAAAGATGTGTATAATAATATGGAAGACCAAAATAGTATGGTAAAGAGTGTAGAATACCTATTTAAAAAAACCATATATACCATACTAATCCCCGATCATTATGTCAATATCACGGGGATTATTATTACTTATTAATTAAAGGATCACTTATATTAATATTTCTGTATGTCTTAACATTTTGAAAAATACTGAAAATTGAAATTTTTTATTGCTACTCATTGTTAGAAAAAAAATAAATAAAGAAATTATATATGTATATACTGATTTTATCAGTTAGGACCGTAATTTGAACCTGAATTGGCTGTTATGAGATCGAAAACCGAAATTTATTAGTTTTGAAGACCGATCCATCATTATTAGTCATTATTAGTGATGTATCCCAAACTGGTTCGGCACCAAATTACGGATACAGCAATTTTTGATCGGGATTTGGGATTTTGCCGATATTTAACAATTACGATATATTAATCATATGATGAAAATTTTTTCATCGGAGTTAATGTCACTTTCATATGGCGGCAAATATAATTGCTATTTGGGGATTTTATTACGGCAAACTCCGAACTAAGTTTCGTCAATTTGGAACTGACAGATGACGAAACTATCGGTTTGGGTGACACCACTAGTCATTATTAGTTGTTACATATTTTATTAATCATATATCCGCGAATATTATTGCGCTTTGCAAAAAGATGTTGACCTCTGCAGATCACAATGTCGCGTGAAAATCGGAGATTCTGTAGATAATACCATCGATTTCAAATAAATATAAATTTAACTGATCGAAAATATGAATTAATAGACAATTTAGAATATCAGAAATTTCCCTCGATCATCATCACAAAAATCATGGGGTCACATCTTCTTGCAAAGCGCTATAAGAATTACTATTTAAAATTCCAAAATCTTTAACCATAAATAATTTTTGATTCACTGGTCCGTTTTGGATGATTTTACCATCAAATGACCATCTCAATGAGACGATTCTAACGAGCCCCAAAATCGTTAAAATCTAATAATGGGATCCCGAGATAGTTAAGGATTTGTCACTTCGGGTGTTTTAGGATTGATTAAGCCAATCCTAAAAACATCCGAAGTGATAACTATCTCGGGATCCTATTATTGGATTTTAATTATTTTGGGCTCGTTAGAATTACCTCATTGAGACGGTCATTCAATGGTAAAATTATCAAAAACGGACCAGTGAATCAAAAGTTATTTTATGATTAAAGATTTTGAAAATTTTAACTGTATATCATCAGGTAACACAAATTATGATACCCTTGACTGACCAATCAGATTCGAACACACGATTGAAATTTTACTATATAATATATAGATGGATAAATTTATGCACGTGGTTCTCGATATAACGGATGTTGCTTAATACGGAGAATTATAATAGAACCAAATTACGATTTACTATAATATCTGATATATCATGATATTTTGTTATTACGGAGCTTTTGATATAACGGAGCAAAGGACTGGAACTATTGTTGCAAACTGGCGACTATCTAAAATTTGATTGGCTAATGTAGTAAACAGCCAATCAGATTTTAGATAGTCACCAGCTTCACCAACACTGGTCGAAATAAAAGCATATCGGGCAAGTATCATAGCTTTTTTTAGTCCTGATATGGCACTGATTAATGGCTCGAATCGAGTCATTTCTAGGTTCACATAGAAACTGATAGAGCTATCAGTAAAATTATAAAAGCTATCAGGTTTCTGATATTTAATCAATATCTCTATCGGCTCCGATATAAACCTGGAAATGACACGATTAACTATAGTTTGGACTAGTTAAAACCTTTCCCAAATTGGTTAAGCACGTGGCCCAATCCCAAACAAGGTACAAATCCTATGTACAAATCCCAATCAAGGTATTCCCAATTCTATGTACAAATCTCAATCCTACTATATATGTAAATATAGTGAATATCTTATACTTTAGAAATTTTGCAAAACATCAAACCAAAAAAAATCATGTATATATGAATTTAAGTATTTCTGTATAATATAATTAATTAATATTTAAATATTGGAAATATAATGCTTTCAATTTTGTTCACACATTTATTGCATTCAAATACTTTTAATTCCTTATTTAACAACTTATCAAACAACATACTATCTTGCCAAATCGATTTACACTGAATTTGAGAAGAAAATTAATCATGAATAATGCTATTCTAGAATAGAATTATAATGTATTATAGATTTGGAACAAATTTTAATACCGATGCAACATTAGATAATACTAATCTAGAATAAAATTGTAATGTAAAAAGTACTATTACTAGATAATAAAATTATAATGCTAAAAATACTTGTAACAAATTGAAAAAATTTACATATAGAATTTAATACAAATTCAGAATTAGAAACTAGTTTAATATTTGGAACGGGATTGGGATTTGGGACGAGTTTGGGATTTGGGATGAATTTAGGATTTAAAATGAGTTTGGGGCTAAAAGTGGGATTTGGGTCAAAATTTAGGCTTAGTTTTGGCCAATAGTAATAACTATTTGGACGGCAACTATAGCTGGAACCAATGGCCTCCGCCATATCTAGAGCCACGTGTATTACATAAATAAATAAAATATTTTTATATTATGATTTTGTTGATTATAATTTTCAATGCAGTTTCAACAAATATTAATAAAAACTTTGTTGTAAGTTGGCAAGAACAAACTTCGTACAGATTAAACAGATTAAACATACTGGACATGCATTCGAGCGAAATCTTAATTTTGGATCTTAATTTTGGATGTTGTTGACATTGTAGTATCGTTCAGAATACATTCGCTACATTACTAATCACGTCCAAATCAGAAGTTTATCACTGCCGAATCAAAAACATATCGGATCGGCAAAATAATCATTCGGTCAATTTTTTTTTACAAGATGACCCAAAATTTATGAGGACAGTTGTAATTAACTTTAGAAAATTTATTAATTTACACTATATAGTACAGAGTTAATTTTTCAATTAAATTTTACTGTGCGGCAAATAAAAAAAAAAAAACGAGAAATTATTTGCAACTGTGCGCACTACTTGCAAATGCCTAAATCCTCGTTTATAGTTAGGGTAAGGGTGAGTTTGGGATTGGAGACGAAAGTTAGTTTATGCCAAAATTTTGCGAGGAGTTTTTTTGTTAAAAGTCAAAAGGTTGTTTCATAATCGAAAATTCAACACCCGTATTGCTTTTTTTTAGCCAATAGAAATTCAAGGATCGACAGGCAATCAACTGATAAATTCAGATTATCGTTATCACGATAATTGTTTCTTTTTAACGTTTTATAAAATCATGGATTCAAGAACTATTGGAGTATTGGGTGGTGGTCAACTGGGTAGAATGTTAGTAGAAGCAGCTTCACGGTTAAATATTAAAGTTATAATTCTCGATACACCACCTAACGCTCCAGCCAAACAAATACAAGCAACCCAAACGCATATTCATGGAGATTTTAAAGATCCGTATAAAATTAGAGAACTTTCAAAAACAACTGATGTATTAACGGTAGAAATTGAACACGTTAATACAGAAATTTTGGAAACTTTAATGAATGAAAATACTGTTGTTGTACACCCTTCACCTTCTACAATTAAACTTATTCAAGATAAATACACACAAAAAATTCATTTATCAAAAAACAAAATTCCAGTTGTAGATTTTATTGAAATTCCTACAAAAGATGATTTATCAATTGCAATTGAGAAATTTGGATATCCTTTAATGTTAAAATCAAAAACTCTTGCATATGATGGACGTGGTAACTATTTATTACGTTCTGAAGATGAAATATCAAATGCTTTAGAATCTTTAGGAAATTTCAAGATACCATTATATGCTGAAAGATGGACATCATTTACCAAAGAATTGGCCGTTATGGTTGTTAGAAGGGCCAATGGAGAAATTAAAAGTTATCCAGTAGTTGAAACAGTACAAAAAGAAAATATTTGTCATTTGGTTATTGCACCGGCTCAAATTAATGGTGTTATTTCGGAAAAAGCTAAAGATATAGCAGAAAAAGCTGTATTAACTTTGGAAGGTGCTGGAGTTTTTGGCGTTGAAATGTTTTTAATGAATGATGGTATAATTTATTTTTTTCTCCTCGCATGCTATTTGATGATAATATCTTACGTTGAATAATAACTCTGTTATAGGTCATATATATGTGAATGAGATTGCACCACGTCCTCACAATTCGGGTCATTATACAATTGAAGCATGCGAAACTTCTCAATACGAAAATCATATACGTTGTATATTGGATCTTCCGTTAGGTAGCACTGCTTTAAAAGTACCAGCTGCAGCAATGATAAATGTTCTTGGTAAATCTAATGATTTACAAGAAACTTTACGTTCATGTGCTGAATCATTATCTATTCCTGGTGCAACGATTCATTTATATGGAAAACAAGATTGTAAAAAAGGTCGAAAGATGGGACATATTACAGTTGTATCAGATTCTATTTCACAATTATTTTCAAGAATTAAACCAATATTAAAAATAATTAATGAAAATGAAAATGATATTTCAACTACAATGAAAATTCAACCACTTGTTGGAATTATAATGGGATCTGATTCAGATTTACCAACTATGAAACCTTGTGCTGAAATATTAAAATCTTTTGATGTACCATTTGAATTATCGATTGTTTCGGCACATAGAACACCGAATAGAATGTTTGAATATGCAGTAAATGCACATAAAAGAGGGATAAAAGTAATTGTGGCTGGTGCCGGTGGTGCGGCCCATTTACCTGGAATGGTAGCTGCACTTACTCCATTACCAGTCATTGGTGTACCTGTTAAAGGTAAAATATTGGATGGTGTGGATTCTTTATACAGTATCGTGCAGATGCCGGTAAGTTATTTTTTATTATCGGAAATTTACCGAAAAAAATCGGGTGAATAATTTAATATCTTATTATTTTTAGAGAGGAATACCTGTAGCCACAGTGGCAATTAATAATTCAACAAATGCAGGAATATTGGCAGTTAGGCAACTTGGGGCATTCATTCCTGGGTATTTAGAGAAAATGCAAAAATTTATGGAAAAGCAAGAGAATGAAGTTTTGGCGAAAGTTGATAAATTAGAAGAAGTTGGATGGGAAAGTTATTAATTATAAATTTTTTTTATATTTTTATTCTTTTACCAATTTAGAATTACACAATTATCAATTATTAATTATTTCGCAACTATGACAAAAGTAAATTCAAAATTATTACTAAAAAAATTATCAGTTTATCTTCATATTTATTTGTATACACGTCTTTAATACAGCAAGCTTTTACTTTTTAAACTGTATTTAAACAAATATGATCATAATTTATAATCTTCAAATAAAGCAAAAAAAAAAAAAAAAAAAAGGTAAGATATATATTTTTAGGATAGTAGTAGTTTTTAAGCGATGTACAGAAAAAGACGATCAGTTAATAGTCAGTTATTTGATCCGTATGATGCTGATGCAGTGCTAAAGAAACCTAAATTACGAGTTTAGGTTACAATAGTTTAGGGTTTGAGCCTCTAACCCAAACCTGTAGTTTAGAGACCCAACTCCAATGCAGTGATCTGTGAAAAAAGTATATAAGTCAACGTCAGAGTATAAACATTAAAAACAAGGTGAGCCTTATCCATATTCACTATTCACTATTCACAAACGCTCGTACATACTTTTGAAGCTAAAAACTATGAAATAATGTCAACTGCAGATTTCATCAACGATAAAGTTCGAGCAAAGATTGAAAGAGTTACCTACGATATAACAAGGAGGCCAACAAATTCCCGCTCCAAATAATACTATTCTTAGGAACTTGACGGTGCGCGTTATAGATTTTCGTGTTTATTTTTTTGAAATTGCGATGAAGAAAATCAATTTTACAAGGTGCGCAAGTATAACGAAGAGGTAGTATATTAATTACAATGATCATAAGAAAAGGCAATGATGTTAAACATTTGAGCGGGGTACTTTGACGAACAAGATTAAAGAAACTTTATTTTTCGTATTTGGGAATCTTATAGAACCGATAAATAATAAAGCAACACCTGATGCCTAGAAAAGCAGATATGAAATACCTGCAAATATAATCGTTGAGAGTATTGATGAAGCATTGACAGCTAGAAAAAATAAAATCGATGAGAGTATTGATGAAGCATTGACAGCTATAAAAAATATAATCGATGAGAGTATTGATGAAGCATTGACAGCTCGAAAAAATTTTATATAAAAAAAAAACTATGCTTAAGAACAATGGAATCGCCTCTTTAAAATTTTACCTTCCTTTCATCGCAGGAAGGGTAAAAATCTTAAACCAAAAATATTAGAAGGGTTAATTAATGAACCAATTCATAATAATTGATTTTTTATTACTTGGTTCACTAATTATATTTTTTTTCGGAATGGTGTTGAGAAGAAAAATTCGATGACGGACCTTCTGGCAGTAAGACAGGTGAAATTAGAACTTTTGACAGAAGTAATAGAAAATTTTACTAGTAAATGTTAAATAGTTCTAATTCTAACCCTAAATGTAATATGGTTTTCTTGACTTTAATTTACAAGCAACTTTTATATTGATTATCACAGATCACGTTATAGGAGGGGATTTTTGTAATCTATAAATACAAGAATTTGAATATATGTAATATTTAGGTAGATTTTTATTTTCGGCTTCTTCATCTTCATGTAATTTCTTCATCTAGCCTAACAATCATGTACATGCATATTTTCATTATATGGGTAAATTTATACTTAGAAGAGGATATAGCATAATGATATATGATTTATATTGTTGAAGTTATTCTTTTATTACGATTTTTCTGGTCAATCCTCGGTCAAAATATTCTAATACCTGAACTCAAAATGTCCTCATTTCATGACTTTTTTATATTTACTAGATAATTGCATTGGAAAAATAGTATATCATGCCAGGGTCCTCTTTATTTCATAAAAAATGTTACCGGAACAACAATATACAAATAAAAAATAAATATTTTTTTATACATAACATATGTCTCAAAGATGGGTTACGGGTTAACTTACTGAAATAAATAATTCCGAAAGTCACATTTTACCGAAATAACAAATTAATTAATAATAAACTTTACTGATAAGTCATTTATCTACAATTTTACTAATAAGTCATTATCTACAATTTCCATTTCACCGAATATTAAAAAGATGAATGCCTATTTTATTGACATGCTACTTTATCCGAATGGTAAATTTTTCTGACATTCTATTTTTTTTTTTTGAAAATATATTACCAAAGGATGTTTTACCGAATTTACAGCTATTTTTATAAATTTAATTTCAATATACTGTCAGAAACGTGTCTTGTCGGGAAAAAGGGATATCGGAATTATGGGGTCGGGGGAAATGGTATTTCGGGAAAGTATGGGCTATGTTAGTAGGGGTTGCATTTGATTCATCCCGTTTATCTATTATCGGAATTAGCCTATTTATTATCTATCACGTTCTAGGTTTTTTTTCGACAATTTTCCCGATATTTTTTTGAAATTAAAAATACTGCTTATCACGTGTTTATTGAGATTTTTAAATATATATATATATATAATATAAAGTATTAATAAATAATATATTATATATTAATATATATAATATATATATGCGTATATAATATATTATACAGTAGGATCACTTTTACTAAAACGTACTTATAGTGTTGCACTAATTAATTGGTACGTACATACGTACATGATACTCTAAAATCTCCAAATAAAAATGCTCTATAACTCAAAAACCTTTCACTAACTTTAAATTTAATTCAAAATACTAAACTAAGGTAAAAAGACGTAATAAAGACATAATAATTGTAAAACCAAAGTAGGCACGTTTTAACCAATTTGAATAATGCACCCAAGTAATATATATACAAGTAATATATACAAGCTGATACAGTATGTCACAGTGGCATTATGGAAAAATTTCTAATTTCAATTATGATTACAAATTGAAAAAACAACTTCACAATTAATAATAATAATAATTTTAATTAACCTTATAAATAATAAAAATAATAGGATCTTTATGTTTGAATTACAAGATCGATATTTTTTTCAAAATTTAATACCGATACAAGGGATTTAAAGTTTATTGGAGGCGACCAAATTTTTTATGACATTAAATGTTTTTTAGATAATAAAGTAAACAAATAATTTTTAATTATTACATTTTGTCGAATACTTTCATAGAATTTAATCATAAAAAACTAAAACGCAAAATCAAACAGTCTACCATCGATTTAAATGGGTAGACCAACTACTTACCATTTTCAACAGAGCTCTATATCGAAGAATGAATCAATTTCAAAGTGGTCATAGAAATGTCTAAGAAATGATTAAATTAGCTATTCAAATGATTTTATCAACTTTTTTTATTATAATATAGCATTTTCGATTTAAGATTACTTATACTGTATATGTTGTTCGTTAATCAAATTAATAATGCGTTCGTGTTAGATTAAAATAATTATGATATCGCTAATACAATAAAACCAAACCTTTACCCCTAATAAACTTCTATTTAAATTTTAACATGACAATTTTTTTAAAAAAATTTAACATTGAAACAAACCTGTTATCAACTCGAAAAGTGTAGACCGCAATCTGCAATTATACATGTAATTAAGCATTATTATATCAGATATAGTACGTACGTACGTACGAAATATATCGATATCGATATTAAACTATTGGTTATCTCTGTGATGAACTTATTACATTAAACGTTATTAATCCGGATCTAGATTTAGAATAGCGATTTAATATCTAGACCATAGATATATCTATCGCTATGATGAAAATGGATTTACCGTTACTAAACTAAGGTAACAGGATCAATGATCGACGATTTCCTAAAGAAAAAATAGGATTCGTAATAGGCTTGTTGATTAAAATTTGGAAAAGAGGAAAATTTCCTGAATTAAACATATATATAAAAAAATTTCGAAAAATTGAACGAGTAATAGAATAATCTTTTTTTACGAAAAGACTTCAAAGTCAAATAATGATAAAGGATTGGTAGGAGAGAAAACCGGATATTGGTAAATACAGAAATCGAACGTTAACGTTAATGTTAAAACGTTAATGTTAACGTTAATGTTAACGTTATTGTTAACGTTATTGTTAACGTTATTGTTAACGTTATTGTTAACGTTATTGTTAACGTTATTGTTAAAAGGATTAAAAGGATTAAAAGAATTAAAAGAATTAAAAGAATTTCGATCTATATAACGATAACAGGTTTTTTATCGTAACAAGCATTTCTTTATTTATCAGTATCAACCAACCGATTTTCATAGTAACAAAGGGTTAACGACTTTGTATGAATAGAAAATCTTCGCTTTGTCGTTTAAAGGACGAAAGGATAATAAAGAGATTATTAAAATGTATCTTGGTTGGTTATAATTAAAGCTAGATGGCATAAAGATACATATATATTGACCGAATAATTTCTCAAAAAAAAAAATTATTTTTTTTTGAAATCATTATTTTTTCATTTCGCTTCTCTTTCGTAATTTCTTAATGTTATAACACAAAACTATATAACACACTTATGACATTAATAAGACATTTTAAAGCAAAATTTAAGATACACAGCATAAATTTTAAGACATGGCACGCGTATTAGCGAAATAAGGTCAACAAGAAAATTAATCACAGATTTATATAAATCATATATTACACGTAAAGCATTCACCACTTTACGCACGCATTTTACATTACCAACCAAAAAATACAAACCATACAAAATATACAAAATATAGTATGAATTAACAAATTTCATATATGAAAAAATGTTGTGTTAGTCACGCCAAACAGTAAAGGCTTATTTTAGGCGTATCTATTACAGTATTTCGAACGAAAATTGAAATCTTTGAGAAACCCTTGTTTGATAACTAATAATAGTAAATTTTCCAAATGTAGGGTAACTTTAAATAAATGATTTGTTAAATTTAGGTCCTTGTTTTTATTACGTATTACTTATCAAGTTATGGTGGCTGAATTTTTATTATTTTTTTTTTATTATCTTTTTGTACTTAGAAGGATCAGAAGGAATTTAAGAGAGCACACGTGTAATGTTGAAATGCTAAGTGTAATGCAGTAATGTTGAAATGCTAATGATCAGAGCTATCATCAAAATTATCAGAATTTAAAAAAATTACACAGATACAAAAAAAAAAAATGTAATACAGAAAAAAACATTAAAAAAAAAAACAAAGTCCGAAAAAAATTTCATTGTAAAATTACTTTAGGTAACGATTTCCGACATTTTACTCCACATTTTTTACAGAATGTCAGGAGCGTTAATGGGTTGAGATTTTTTTTATTTTATTTTTTTTTTCTGATTTTCACCGCAGACAAAGAAAAATGAATTTCTCGTGGCGTGAAATGCATACATGATTACGCAATTTTAAACCCATTTTATGAATATTACAGTTACACTGCACAAACACTTTAGTGATATGAAATCATTTTTATAATATCTTATAGTATCATTGTAGGACAGTAGTAGGACAGTAGTAGGACAGTAGTAGGATATGTAGGTGGTACTTTGTGGACTTGGTGGTATGTAGATGGTATGTAGGATAATACGTGGGAATTTGTGGGAACAACATGAGCAACATGACCAACATGACCAACATGACCAGTAGTAAATAACGATAATCATTTAAATTGATAATTAAGAACAATGATCAGTATAAAAAAAAAAAAATTTTTTTTATCGTGAACCCTTTCACAAATTTCACAGAAGACGCCTTATGAATTAAAGTTACACGAATGAAGATCGTGTTAAGCATATTTTAACGTAGAATGAATAGAACTCAAATTCTTAGATTCTAGGGTGAATATGTAACACAAAAAGAACTGAGAATTGTAAAAAAAAAAAAAAGTATAGTATATTGAATGAATGGACAAAGGGGAAACAAAGACGAGTAAAAAAATTTCTTTGTTTAGTCCGCCACGTTTTTTTTTTATTATGTAATCGACTAAATGTCATTTGTTTGTTGCTCGTTTTCGGTATCCTTAATTTGCCACATGGCAAATAAAGTTACTCAGATGTAATTCATACTGGTCATTGTATTTTCCCTCTCGCAACCTTCGTAATTTTCTATGCATTTTACTCAGGTAGTACTTAAAAAACGTGCGCATAATTTTTTAGTCTAATATTTTGTACAAGTTAACAAGGAATGTATATTCGTATACCCTAATAATGGTTGAAACGTCATGAGTTCCTTATATGTCAAACAGGTTAGAGTAACAAGGTAATTTGAAATTGAACAAATCAAATAATGATTTTCTGCTTATTACAAAGAGTACCCTTCTAGACGTGGATCATTCTCCGGATATTAAATTATTATTTTTTATTTATCAAAATATTTATTTATAAAGAAAGATATCTAAATTAATATATATAAAATATAAAATACATATACATATATACGTATACATTTATACGTATACATACACATATACATATATATACTCATATATAAATATATATATTTATATTATATATAATTTTTTTTTTATTTATCTTACTTTAAAGTTATAATTTACTTGTATCTCCATACATACTTTTATACCCATCTGCTATTTTTTTTTTGAGTATAAATACAGGTTCTCCGCTTTCCATTTTTTTTTCTTCGTCCAAATTGCGCATTTCAAAGTCCTTTGTTCTTTGAGGAATTTTTCAATAAAGAAAACAATAGTAGTTCTTGCTCTGCGAGCATTACCATATATATAACTTTTTTAAAATTACTTTTTTAGATTGTTGAGATAAAAAAAAATTAAAATTTCCGATTTTTTCTCTTTTTTTAAATAATAAAAAAAAAAAAATGATGACATCTACATCAACTCCTCCAACGTCTCCAAAATCTATTAATCCATTGACCGACCCTCCTACATTACCAAAATTAAGGCACATTGCTCCTGCTCCTCGAGATAAACCTGAATATGATATTTATCATATTCCAAAAGGTTATGAAGTAGTATTAGTACCAAAAACTTCTTCTAATGGTACTACTGATTTCTCCACTGGTCCTACTTCTCCTACTTCAAGTGTTATACCTCTTTCACCCGCTGCTTCTGTGTCTAGTATTCATGGTTCTCCCTCAAAACTTTCCCTTTCTCCTCCATCTAAATCTCCTCCAAATAGTTCGTGGCGCAAACGTAAAAATAATGGTCATATTCCTCGTCCTAAAAATTGTTTCATGGCCTATCGTGAACATATGCAACATGAAGTTCTTAAAAAAAATCCTGGAATGAATAATAAACATGTTTCTGTTATTGCTGCTGAAATGTGGAAAAATGAACCCGAAGATGTTAAACAATTTTGGCGTGCTCGTGCTCAACAATTAAAACTTGAACATATGGCTAAATATCCAAATTATAAATTTGCTCCAAAAAAGAAACAATCAAAATCTTCAAGTAATAATAATAATAATAATAATAATCTTAATTCTCTTGGTCTTAATGGAATTAAACAAATGAATAATAATAATAAAGTCATTAAAAGATCTTCTAATTTAATGACTGATGGTTTATTAAAAAATCGTGATTCTCCTTTTTTTTGGGGTCATTATCGTTCTTCTTCTTCGGATTCAATTGGTTCAATTGGTTCAATTGGTTCAATTGGTTCAATTAATTCTTGGACTAGTGATTCTGCTCCTTCAACTCCTCCCTCCTTTATTGATGATCCTTCTCATTCTCCTCCTATTTTTAATTCTCATCATGATAATCGTTCTCCTTCTCCTTTACGTTTTGAAACTTTAAAAGTTGAATCAAATAATCTTGATCATCAAAATGATTGGCAAAGAATTTGTGATATGCCTCTTGAAGGTGAACTCTTTCAATCTCTTCTTCCTCCTCCCATGATGGATTTCGATCAACCTATCCATGTTGATGCTCCTTATTATGATGATTTTGAAAGTGGAAGTTTCCTTCAACCTGATACTCAACTTTTAAATCCTTTTGAATTTAACCATGTCATTCCTACAAATCACCATAATCATCATCAAGGTTATAATACCGCCCTCTATTAATTCCCCTTTTAATTTAAGTTTAACTGAGCAGCACGGATCGCTGGTCGGTTCATTTTTGAATCATAAATTTTTTGAATCACATACATACATACATACATACATACATACATACATACATACATACATATTTATATATAATTATTGAACCATATAATTTTGAACCAGCCATATAATAATTTGGTTGCATATATTCTCGAACCTTTTTTAATCAATTAATTTTTACGCGCATATTTTGGACACCTTAAATATTTTTTTTCACATTTCGTATGTGTATAAAAAAAAAAAAAAAAAATCTTGAAAAATTCTTTTTTTTTGTATTTATTCTTAAATTCCACTCCGTAACCCTTGTATTTTTCCGTCGCTTTTTTTTTGTAACCTAACATAGATTATACATACGCTTATAGACGCAAAGTCTCCAATTTAACGTAAAAAAAAAAAAGATTGGCAGCATTTGCATTTTTTGTTATATTATTCTCATAGACTTGTTTTAAATAGCATTGTATTTATTACTGCATTTTCATTCTTTTTTTTTCTTTTTTTTTCTCTAATTGCATTCACATTCTTTTTACATATACACGTTGCATTTTCTTTTTTTCAAAAAAATCGCATTTTATAAACAAATAACGCATCTTTTTTTTTATTATTATTCTTTTCTCTTTTCTTTTTTCATTCGTTTTTTTTATTTTAATTAGCATTCGAAAACTCAGAAAAAAAACTCAGAAAACAAAAAAAAAAAAAAAAAAAAAAAAAAAAAATTCATTACTGTATCTTCTTTTATTTATTTTCATATTTTCGTTCTTTTTTATTTTTTTCATCACCCAAAAAAAATCAATTCATTTTCATACGATCGATTTTAAAAATTGTGTTTACGCTTTTAGTTAGTTAATCAAATTTTTTAACGAAATAATTATGTAAAAGCAAACAAAAAAGGACATTTTTTTTCTTTTCTTCTTCAAAGTTTAATTAAGCAGGGCGAAACTAAATACATTCATTATGCAAACAAAAATTAAATAAAATCTAATTTCTAGGATTTTTTTCTTAAACATAATTAATTACCTTGTTTATTTTTTACCTGTTTATTTTTGATGATTTTTTCTGACGCGATTATCAATCAAAATTACTGTTTTCTTAACGTTTAACGTTATTAACTGTTAACATTAAACTAACGTTATTAACTGTTAACATTAAACGTTAACGTTAAAAAAAAATAAAATTCTCAATTTAGTCTTATTGTAACTCGGAGAATTCTGAAATTTGAAATTCGGAATTAGTATATCAAATTACATTGCATTACGATTATGTGAATAGGATAATAATTTGCAGTAGACCCTTATCTAAAAATGTACTCCTTTGTCAGCTGTATTTCATTTAAAAATTTTTTAGACTGGACCAGAACACGCATGTGTACATGCATGCATGTTTGTACATTTTAGGTGCATTATAATTAATAATTCTCAATTTTTTAAACGTTAATGATTATTAACGTTAAAAAAAAAATTAACCTTTTTTTTTTTTAATAATTAATTAATTTAAAACAAGTTTTATATTTGATAAATTGCCCCCCCTTGTGATCTAATTTTACTACTTAGCATTGGTGTGATTTTTAGTCATGAACTTAAATAACCAACTGGTATAAACTGGTATAAATTGGTATTAACTAGTATATGTGCGTATATAATATAAGCATATTACGTATTATATATATGTAGTCCATAACACTTTATATTATTTACTAATATGACATAATGTAACCGTCTATGACTATATAACTAGTAATCTTTTTATTTTTCATACGTACATACGTACGTATATATTAAAACGTACATATAATTGTAAAGTGTGCAGTGCTCGTTAGAGATATTTTAATTTAGGTAAAATTTACTATTTATAATTATATAGACCATTTTAGGGAGGACTAGACTACATTTTGTATGTGTAATTATATTTATACCTGTCTGCTATTTTAAGATTAGATCTGTTCTATTTTTAATTCCGAACTTCTAATTTTCTAATAAATAAAATTGGGATTTTATTGGAGCTATAGAGAAGAGATATTAGACAATACTCAAATAGTTCTGGAATCAATATATTCTTTGAAAGGAAATTTTATACAGTTCTGTAACTTGCTTGGGCAATTAAAGAAGTCATGTAATTGGGAATTTGCCACTTATTTTTTATATTTAGACTCCGGTAATCAAACTTATCAAAAGATTTTTTTTTAAAAAAAATCTTTTTTTATTGTCCGTCATTCCTATAATTAAAATTATTTGCTTTGTCTATTTTGTACTTCATGAAAACTAAATTTAACGAGATTTTAATAAATTTGTTTTTCACATATTTTCGTTTCGATCATTACGTGTAACACTATTTATCATATGTTAAAAACCCGGGTTTAACATATGAAATATTATAACCGGTGCCAAACTTTATAAAATATATACTGCTTAATAAACATTGTTTTTTCTTCTAGCGTGAACGCTATGAACGCTTAAATCATAGTAAGGGCGATGGTTAATGCAGGTAAATATGAGAATCTGCGTTTAAGTCGGCCTAAGTTAAGATAGAGTTAGGGTAAGATTAGGGTTTAATTTAGGCCAATCAATGTCGATCAGTTAATGCTGGCCAAAAAAAATCAACAGAGGCATCAAAGGCACAACATATGTATGAGTTTACTGTCGGTTACAAAAATTTGTGGAAAGATGCAGATCACTATACTATGGAAATTTCACGATATTTCCCAGATTTCCAGAGTTTTCAAGACTCGCACTAATCGAATTTTTAATTTTTACTCTTCGAAAAACGATTTCTATATACTCATGTGGCGAATCACATCATTTTGAAAACAGCTGAAACATCTCAAATACTCAATATAAGTAAATTGTTAAAATACATATTCAGATACTAGAAATTATTTTGATAATGGACCACTAAAGAAATAAGTTATATTCTAAAGTTTACAAGAAATCGCTTTTTTTTTATTTTCCAAAAAAAATTAAACTTTAAAAATCATCAATATTTAATAAATTATATACTGCAAAACAAAAAAAAAAAAAAAAAAAGAATTCAAGTGTTTTTAGAGTTGTTAAAATTTTTCATTTAATAATTTCGATATATATTATAATAGGAATAGAGATGTACCTCTCGCGAGATCACACTCGTGACTTCGTGTGACTTGTGTGAGATGACATCACATCCAACGCGAGATAAATAATTAATTAGGAAAATTTTAAATGTATTTTGTCACATGTCTTGCACAAGTTTCGCGACATAATCTCGCGTGCGATTGCGAAACGTATGCTAGGTTTATCTCGTGACATGAACATCTTTAATCAGGTACATGAAACAATTTCATTTTGATTCGCAAAAAATTTATTTTTATTTGGCTAAAAAATTCAATTTACACAGTTAGAAGTCGAATCCTTTGCCCGTCATGATTATATGTTGTAAATAGAAACGGATTTAAGTAGATTCGGAATTTCTTAGTTATTAGGGTATAGGTTTACATTACAGATGATAAAAATTCTAATCTAACTAAAGAATTCCGAATCCACTTAAATTCTGTTTCCATTTACAGCTTGATATGATTGGAGAGCCTTTATTCAAATTTATTATTACTGTATTTCTAATAGTATATTAATTCTTTTTAATATCTACAATATAAATATTATTATTAGAAGTATATTCATTTACTGTTACGTGTTCAAGCGACTGCTGGTTAATATAATTAATAAACTCGCTGGTATGAATCATATAGCTTCCATATTATCAAAACCATAAATTTTAATTTCTATTTCTTCATCAGATTTTAAAAATTCGGCCAAAATTTCAGTACTATTTTTCCATTTTAAGATAGTTTCATGAATTTCTATAGCTGACGGTCGTTTTTCTGGATCTTTATCCCAACATTTCTTTAAAAGATTTACATAGGGTGATGTTGTACCTTTAATAATAATTGGTCTTAAACCTTCACAAATTTCTAACGCCAATCTCAAATTATCATCTTTATAGTTGGAAAATACAACACTTCCTGAAGAAATCTCCCACATAATCATTCCAAAAGAATAGATATCCGATGCTTTTGTGAATGGTTTTCCTTGTAAAACTTCTGGTGCAATGTATGGTAAAGCTCCATAAATTTCTCTAGATTATTTATCTAATGTTTTATTAAAAATCCTAAGTCACCGATATAAGCATTATGTAAATTATCTTGAAATATATTGCCACTATGTAAATCACAATGAATGATGTTATTAGAATGAATTAATTGAAGATCTAATGCGATATAAGATAATAATTCTAATTTTTTCTCCCATTTCATTTGTGCAACTTCATAAAGATTCTTACGTAAAGATCCCATTTCTGC
>CAJVPY010001701.1:0-18506 GCA_910591965.1 Dentiscutata erythropus | reverse complement strand
AACTTAGTATAAAAAAAGTTTTAGATTCATGCAGGCCACATTTGCACTATAGTAAATTTATATAGTAATCTGAGTCACATTTTACTATGATACTCTCTGGCTTACTCATGGACTCCCAAATAAAGGGATAATATAGGAACAATATGCATTTTATATATAGTAATATACATATAATATCACATGATATAATTTATATTTTTGCTTTGGAAAATATAAGATGCTTAAATTTTACTGCTTTTATATATATTTATTTTCTTTTCAGGATAGCAAATTGAAAATGCCAAAGAAAAATTGATGGCAAAGAAAAATCGACGGCAAAGAAAAATTGAAGCAAAGATAAATTACACGTAAAGAAAAATCGATGCAAAAGAAAAATAGAAAAGAGTCTTTTTTTTTTTTTTTTTTTAAGTAAATTATTTTTCTCTTTCTTTTGTTTTAACCTAGTTTTTTTGAGCTTAGTAATTTTTTTTTTTAGGATAGTTTTCTTGGATTTTGATTAACAAAAACTCTTTGAACTAAGACCGATTTCTAAAAAAAACTTGTTCTTTAATTTTTCAAGTGAGTATTCTATATTTTCTATACAATAAATTACATAGTTTATTTGTTGTTATAGAACTATTATCTACTGCATAATAACTAAATACTATGAGAATTACGGTGTATTTAATAAGACCAGAGTTACTATGTAAGTTGCAAAGTATTACAATTGGTCATAATCAATTATCTATACTACTACTTTAGCTAATAATACGTCACCAACCTGATACATAATCATTTTTAATGAAATATAGTAAGTTCGATATAATAAAACTTAAATACTCATACCTATAATTGTTAGACGAAACTATAAAGGGTGACAAAGATGAATATACAAATAAATGTTGCTGAAAATCATTGATTGTGCATAAAAAATAAACTAATAAAAAATTACAAAAATTTTATTGTATAATAGCTATTTGAATTGTTTAAAGTCTGTATTCTATAATGTATTATACTAGTACACACATATCAGTTCTAGTGAGAAGTCATGTAGTGCTTACTTTTTATGATCTTACAAATTTATTTTGTGCCAGTATGTTTTTAATTCATTATTTGTGTTATTCCATGAAAAAGTACTATGGCTTTTTGACAAGGTTATTTCAACCAGTCTATAACAACACTGATGTTGTTTATTTTTTGCTAGCATATATGTAACTTCGGATACTGAGCTTTGAATAAATTATAAATGTTAATTTAATGAAAATAATATTTACTATTTGTATTCTTTTTTTTTTTTTTAGAGAGAGCACTAGGGTCTTGTCTTTTTTGAGCATAAGTTTCAACATTTTAATTTTAAGGTTTGGTCTTTTGTCGGAAGAATTTGGGGTTTCGACTTTTGTTAGAGGTTTCATCTTTTGTCATCATATGAAAAAGGTTTCGTCTAACAACTATACTCACACCTAGTTTTTAATTTGACTGTACTTATTTCAAAATATATACGTACATACATATTATATAACTGATAATATGCATAATATATATATAGACTCTAATACAAATACTGTGTATCCTATGCAAGTTATATAGTATATGAAAAATGGCATCCAATAAATTTTACAAACTTGAGAGCATATTTCGCTTTTACTCTATTTTTGTTACTGTTAATTCTCCTATATTATAAAACTATAGATGATGAATTTAGTTCTAAAAAAAATTTTTGGAATAGAGAATACACAAATTGCAACCGATATAACATATTTGCAGTTTGGTATAAGACATGTGATCCTCAGAAGACAACACAAAGATGGACAAGTAGAAATAAGGGTGTAGATAATTGTATTAAAGAATTTCAACTTAAAACAACAAAATACAAGATGTAATCGAATAGATTCCTTTTGAAATATTAGACAATATGGTTAGATAGAATACGCTATACAAAGTATAATAGTAAAGTTGATGATAGATATAGATATATACAGTCACATATACTAGTATATAAAGTAGAACTTAAAACATTAGCTAGATTACAAAACTAATTAGAAATATTAAAAGAATTACTACTATATACTGCTTTATCTTAATTCATGTTTATATATTTATATATTTATAAATATTTAATAAGTTTACAGATTATGTACACTCAAAGAATCTAAACGTATATGGACTAACTCAAAACAACGTAACTATATTAGTATTTAATAATGAATTAGAAAGGATTGGAATGAAAAATGTACTAATTGTAACTGATATGATACATTAAAAGCTTGGTGCCAAATTTGCGACATTTAAATAGTTATATATAACTCTGTAAATATGCACAGGATTATTAATATAAATAAACTATAAGTAACAGCCAAAAAAAAAACTAGTCTTTTAGCATTATGGTATTATGATTATAAAGAATTTTATTAGTTATTTATATAAAATCATAGATCATATATATTTGCATGGTCTATAACCGATCATATATGTTATATAGTCATATAATATTATAGATCATATATACTTGCAAAATGACTAAATGATCTATGACTAGTTATATAGATCATATTGGTCATATATGTCATAGGCCAAACAATAGTATTGTAATAGTGAAATTTACATAGTAAAAGAGAGGTTTTTTAAAGATATCTTAGTACTCACTAGGCTGATTTTGATGCTTTAACCACTATTAGATATGTCTTGACAAGCTTTACAAAAGTCTCTTAAACAAGAAAGATGATTAATTTAGTATTAAAAAAGTTTACCTTGGGTGAATGCCATATTCGCATTATAGTAAATTTATATAGTAAGGCCATACAAACTTACATTTTTAGTTTTTATATCACCAACATGACCCACCGACCTAGATTTTAATTTTTTTTTAAAAAAAATTTTTAATAAAAAAAATTTTTATTTATAAATTTTATTATCTCAAAACCCAGATACCCGGTGAAAAATTTTATATTTAAAAGGTTTTTTTATTAAAATACATTGCATGCATTACTAATTCAAAGTTTATTTACCATACAGTATAACTATAGTACCCCAGATACTATACATTCCATGGTAAAATTCAAGTTAGTACCCGGGTCCTATACTAAGCGATTTTTCATATGAATTTTTTTTTACATAGAATATATCTGCCAGGTACTTTATATTCAACTATAATTATTCAATTATTCAATAAATTACAAAAGTTTAATTCAATTCACTTTAATGATTGTGCTTCAAGAAAATATATATAATTATTTAATCATTCAAATAAATTACCAGGGTGAGTATATGTTTAATTTGATTCGCTTTAATGAATATGTTTCAAGATATAGATTAACTGTAATTATTCAATCGTTCAAAAAATTACTAGGGTAAATACAAAGTTTAGTTCAATTTGCTTTAATAATTGTGTTTCAAGACATTGATTAGCTGTAATTATTCAATTATTCAAATAAATTATCAGGGTGAATATAAGTTTAATTTAGTTCGCTTTAACGAATATGTTTCAAGATATTAATTAACTATAATCATTTAATTATTAAATAAAGTACCAGGGTGAGTATGAAATTTAATTCAATTCATCTTAACGATTGTGGTTCAAGAAATAAATTAACCGCAATTATTCAATCATTCAAATAAATTACTAGGGTGAGAACAAAGTTTAGTTCAATTTGCTTTAATAATTGTATTTCAAAACATTAATTAAACATAATTTAATTGTTCAAATAAATTACAAAAGTGAGTATAAAGTTTAATTGATTTACCTTAATGATTCTGTTTTAAAACATTGATTAATCAATAATTCAAATAAATTACCAGGGTGAGAATAAAATTTAATTTGATTCACTTTAACAATTGTGTTTCAAGAGAATGTGTAATTAACTATAATTATTTAATAGTTCAAATAAATTACCAGTGTGAGTATGAAGCTTAATTAAATTTGCTTTAATAATTGTATTTTATGATATTGATTAACCATAATTATTCTAGAGCAAATCCTAAATAGACTCCAAAAAATTGAAAAAGAACAGGGGGCTGTAGGCTCCAATCTCTTCTAAAAGGCGCTACAGGCATATTAAAGAAATTAAACAAGCAAAATAGCTTGTTAGGGCAAACACCACTTAAGATAAATACAAATGCCTGAGACTACAATAACTTTAAATAATTAAAAATAGGTTTTCATAATATCAATGAGTTAAAGGGAAATAAAACAAAATTACAGGAGCTAATTAATTTTGGGAGGGAAGAAAGTTTAGATATTATTGGTTTAACAGAGACAACTACAAATGAGGTGGAGTCAATAGAAAAGGGACAAATTTTTTCTAAATAAAAGTTTTCTTGACTTTAAGCTTAAATATCTTAGCAATTATTTTATCAAATTTAATAATTATTTTTTTATTTTAATTCTTTATAATTTCAAAATTAAAATAAAAAAATTTTGAACAAATTTGGTTAATTAGTTGTTGAGATATCTTAATTTAAAAATTAAAAAAATTTTACTAAAAACAATTTGTCCCTTTTCTATTGACTCCACCCAAATGTAAAAGAGGCAAATTTCTTTAAAGTAAACTGGCAACACTATAGAGCTTACTGGTCCAAAGACACAATAGAGAAAAGAAAAGACTCAGGAGTGGGACCACTAGTAAGGAAAGAATGGCAGACGCACCTTACTGAGGTAGTAGCAAAAAATATATACATGCTAAAAGCAGTCTTTAGATTTAAAAGAACAATACTAGTAATATAGGTAGTATACTTTCCTCCGAACGACAAGCATATCCAAAAAAAGATTCAACAGTACTTAACAGAAGATGTTACCAAAAGTAAATTAAATACAAAGATAATTATAGGGGGAAATTTCAATGCAGAAATAGATACAGAAATAGATGCAGATGCTAACCAATCCGGTACAACAAAAGGGGATAAAAGGTGCAAATTACTCTTTATAAGATGGCTACAAAAAATAGGATATGCAGAAGTATACATGATTATGAATCCACAAACATTTAAGGCAGCTTGGTCCAACAGTAAATCCTGCTCAAAAATAGACCACATTTGGTTAGACTTTGAAATCAAAGAACTTGTAATAAATAGTGATGTTGAAGATATAGATTTTGTCACAGGAAGTGACCACAACCTGATATGGACAAATCTACTACTAAGCCCCATACTTAACACTAACTCAGTTGCAGAACAAAGAAAAAACTCTTCAGTCAGCAAAAAATTTTTCCGTATAACAAAATAATAAATGAAATTTGGGAAAATTTACAACACTACTAAAGAAATACATAGAAGAATACCAGAGAAAGGAATTAAAAAAAGAAAGTTGTAGTCTTTCAAATAAAACCTGGATAAATGAAATATAGGAAAAATTGGCAGAATTAATAAATCGAGCTGCAAGCAAAATAATTCCATATAAGAAAATTCAAAATACTATAGAAGAAAAACAAAAACAAGTCATATGGAATCTAAGATACAAGTGGATAAAGCAGCTAAAAAAATAGGCTGTATGGGTCGTCTAAATCTAAATACAAAAATTAAACCTGAAGACCAAACCTGGGTGAATATTCGAATTAGATCAGTAAACTCGAATAATGACACTAAAATTCAAGAAGTTGAGGGAAAATGGACAGAACAATGAGTTGAAAATCTCAAAGGTTGGATAAAAGTAATAGAAAAGAAAATGATTTCAGAACAAAGAATAGAGCAAGAAAAAAAGAATATCAAAAGAAGATTTGGCATGATCGGGCAGAGAACAAAAAAATACTCAACAGTGTTCTGAAAAGGCCCTGGAACAAAATAGCAATAGAAAGAGTACTCAGTACAACAGATCACACAACAGGAAAAAAAAAGCTCATTTACGAATCTGAAAAGGTCAAAAAGAAAATAAATAAGTATTTTACAAAACAATTCCAGAAAGATACCCAAGCATCAAGAGAAGTATGGAAGAAGAAATACCTACCTAAAGACTTCATTAAACAAGAGTAGTATGATAGTGTTTTTGATGAAATCAAAGAAGAAAAATGCTCCAAAAGATATCCAACAAGTTAGCTTCAGATTTGTCCAATATAGTATACACAATCTTAAAGAAGCTTGGAAGGAAAGCTACAAAACTTCTTCTATACTTACTAAATACAATTCTCAATGAGGGAAATATGCCAAAGAAATAGGAAATCAGGATGATATTTCTGATTCCAAAATTAGCAAAATAGGACCTCCAACTTGAAAACACCAGACCCATTATGTTACTAGAGGCAGCAAGAAAAGAACTTATAAAAATTATTTAATGAAGACTAAACAATATTATCATCTATCATAAAATTCTAAAAGGGCCAAACTTCACAGGTTTTCAAAGAGAATACATACAAGAACCTATTCATATTATGAATGCTTTAATAGAAGCTGCAAAACAAGAAAACAAAGAAATATAGATAACACTCATAGATATAAAAAAAGTATTTGATATCATGGATCTTAAAAAGCTTCAATTTGCACTAAAGAGAATTAAAATTTCTAAAAAACTAGAAATCTTTCTTATCAATATGTTTACAAACAAAGAGGTGAAAGTAATTACCAAGTTCGGCCTATTAGATAGTTTCCACTCAGAATGTGGAATAGACCAAGAGGAGGTGATTTTCTCCTTACTCTGAAGAATATACTTTGACTCTCTATTATGCAGAATACTTAAAAGCAACTATGAGGCAAAAGCAAGACTAGAATGGCTAATAAAGATAATACAAGGGAAAACGAAAGAGAAAAGAATTAGTGTAGCAGGCCTGGCATATGCTGATGATACTGTGTTGCTAGCAAACACCAAAGAAGATATGCAAAGTATCATTAGTATCACAAAATTCTTCTTCTGGCTCAACAAGATTGAAGTCAACATAAAAAAAACTAAACTTCTGGTAATAAATGAGAAAAATAGATTAGAAGAAAAGTTAATTGCCTTCAAGGAAGGAAAGAAAAAAATAATAGCAAGAAAGAGGAATGAAATAACTTATTATCTAGGAATTTGTCTAATTGGGGCAGACCTAAAATACATAGTTAAAAAGAAACTGGAAATTGAAATTAAGCAAATAGCCAACTTGTTTAATAGGAAAAAAATATCTATAGAATATACAAGATATATAAACAACATGGTACTACTTCCCAGAGCTGAATACAGACTGAATATAATTATGCTATTTAAAGAAGAGTGTGACAAGCTTCATCAACCAATTATAAAGATAGCAAAGTGGAAAGCAGAAATGGCCTCAACTGCCTCCAACACAATTCCAATACAAAATGACATTTGGAGAATCAACTCCTTATGGCAACAGTATACAGAAAATATAATTTCCGAATGGATAGTTAAAATAAATAACCCTGACCTTGTTGGAGACTTTACCATAATGAGACTTAAAGAAGTACAACTTTCACTCTGATCAATAGTGCCCATTTGGCTCCTAAATACCAAAGATATTAACAAGCTAAAGTGGAACAACAACCTCAACACAGACATATTAGCTGTAGCAAAAGAGATAGAAGTTAGTATCAAAAATACAGAATAAGAAAAAAACTAGATTATTGTCTCAAGTAATAGAACAATTAATAAAATAAAAACAATACTAACTAAAGAGGAACTGGAAAGAGCCGCAAAACCATTATACAGATTAAGCCTATGGTGCCTGAAACAAATAACCATAAGACAGGACAACCTCATGCTCACATGGCAACAAATTAAAAGAATTCAAGGACTAGAAGTAAAAGAGAAAACACCTCTATAGTTTCTAAAATTAGAGAAAAGAGTGTTAGCAAACAAATTCTCCTGAACGATTAAAGAGGCCTATATACAAAATACTGAAGTAAACAAAATGCAAATAAGGCCTAAAAAAAAAACTATTTTATAAAAAGTCAAAAAAAAAATGGGTAATAGGATCAGAAAAAAATAACAAACCACTATTTTTAGGCAAAGTACAATCAAAAGCATCAAACAAGAAAGTACAATTGATAGAATAGAAGGAAGAAAACAAGGAAAATTTGCTACAGAGTAACCTCACTAAATCTAACATAATATCTACCAACAAGACCTTGGAAGTAAGAAACAATGAAATAGAAGACATAAGCTTCTGGATCAAAAGAAGAAGTGAGAGAGGCTGGGCCTCATCAATCAGTCTAAAACATCTCAAAGATATAATAACTTTAGCTGCAAAATCCCAAAAAGGGAGAGATGAATTAGAGATATTATATATAGGGCTTTCCAAAAGTTGGGAGACCTACTTGATCAAAAGCACTATAGAAAATAAAAGCAAACAAGATGAACTTATACAGGCACTAAATAGTAATCTAGATTTCAAAGAAATAATATACTATACAGATGGCTCACTTGGAGGGGAAGGAACAGAAGATTACAGAGTGAGATATGATATAATACAATTAGATAGTAATAAGGCAATAATTAGAAAGTTAAAAGGCAGAATCCAAGGGTGGTTTTCCTCAACAAGATCAGAACTTATAGCGATTCTAGTAGCAATATTGGTATCCCCTAGTAACTGTAAGCTAAACATTTTTACCGATAGTCAAGCAGCAATTCAAGCAATTAAGAAGAGCTATAAACTTAAAAGTACAAAAAACTGGTGCAAGACAAAGAACACAAGCATACTAGGAACAGTAGTCAAAATTTTGAACACAAAAAACATAGAAATACAACTTTACAAAGTAAAAGCACATGCAGGTAATTTACTAAACGATCTAGCAGACAAGGCTGCAAAAAAAGGTGTACAAAAACAAGAAGTAATATCCATTACGGTAAATGAAATACCAGGAATAATGTTTAGACCAACTTGGAATAAACAACCAATTGAAACTCCAGTTTGCAGCTTTCTTCAAACACTTACACAAACATTTTACAAGGCAGAATAGTTATACGCCACAAACCAAAAAGATAGTCTACATCGATCAAGAAAGGAAAAACAAGACTGAAAAATATTTAGAAACCTGTGGAAAAGAGAAAAGAAAGGAAAATCAAAATCTTTCAAACTAAACAAGAAATAGAGTTTCAAACTCAAGAGCCTAAACGGACTACTGCCTATATTACATGCACGTAAAAGAAACTAAGAGGATCTATACTCAACAACAGTATGCAGAAAGTATAAGAAGAAAGAAGAAAACTTCCAGCATCTAACATCATGTGAAGTGGATGAAGAAAGCTGGCCAATAAAAGAGTATTCAATTGCAAAAGAAATCTGGTGGAGTTTAGATGCCCCAATAAGAAAAAAAAATATTGTATAATAATATATATTTAGCATTTGTTAGAGAAAACAGTGAAGTTAAACATATAAAGAGAAATTATATAGCAAAAGAGCTAATTGAAACGAACCTAACTACCTTTTTCAAGTCAACAAGAATCACTAGAAAAGTCACAGAACTGATAATACTTGAATGGTAAGACAAGTGACACAGCTTCTTTCAGGAAGAAATATGGCTCTATAATTGTGAGAAAGTCATAAAATGGGAAAAAGAAATGCAAATCAGCTCAAGAAAAAAGAAAAAAGGCTCCAAACAAGAAACGTGAATTGGAAAAGTATAACTAGGCAGAACAGTCTGTTCAATATTGTGAAAAAAAAAACTCAGAGAAAAAGGTTAGTGAAAAATCAGTGAAACATTTTTAAAGAAAAGTTTAACATAGTAACAGAAGAGGTAAATAGATATATATAGACCAAAAGATGGTTCAGATAAGTTAAAAATTAGAATAAATCATGACAGGCTGTAGATCCAGACCAATGAACTGCAGATTCAATATCTGAGGTAGATAGAGAAGAAGTAGTAAGATTAATTCTACTTTGGCAAGTCATACATAATTACCAATTGGCAACCGGGTAAGCCACACTTTAGTTTAAAATAGTATAGCTATAAATAGAACACATATTTATTTCAAATATAAACTCTATATTATAAAATAAAGTTGTGACATAATTGTCAAAAAAAAATAAAAAATAAAAAAAAATAATATAGTTATAAAAAATAATATTAGTTAATTCTATATTTATATTATATAATTAGCTTAGTTTCTTATATAATATTAATAAATAAATAAATAAAAATAAAAATAAAAATAAAATATTTTTATAATTAAATCTACCAATCTGGTTACCAGAGTTGTACTTAAAGAAAAATATATACTCTGAAAGTATGTATTGAGAAAAGAAAGATTACAGTATAAGGTATCTAAAGCTTGAGTAGACTAACTTTACTAAATTAACTAGATTAATAAAACCAAGAATATAATTAAGAAAGAAAAAGAGAAGTAGGTACTGAGTTTAATAATAGTAAATTATATAAGAGTATAGTAGATAATAGTAAAAATAACTTTCAAATATATGGATTAAGCTGTGATATAAATTACCAAAAAATTTAAATAAATACATAAATGGGTATATACTGCTTTAGTAGATTTACTTTAAGAATAGACTAGCTTGAATAGACTAGCTTGCAGAAGTTAGTAAATCCTAAGATAGAGTACAAAATCTAATAGTATATACAAAATATACTACCAAATATTGAGTAATATTAAAGTTAAAATTTTTATTAGCTTGAAATTAGATTATAATTAGAGAGTTTAAATAGACAACCCTATAGTTAAACTATAAATATAGCAGATAGTGTAAAACTCTAAATAGCAAACTATTTAAATTAAATACTAAAATTGTATATTTAGACTAAAATAAAACTCTAATAAAACATCTTTTAGACCAAAAAACTTTTCTTAATATTTAAAAAAATATATTTTTATAATTATATCAGATAAAGTTATATATTGTTTATATATATATATATATATATTTTTCCTTTAATAACCGCGTACTAAAATTTTATTAAGGTTTGACATTTAATACAAGATTAAAATACTTAATGTTTAATTAGACTAAAAGCTAGCTGTCTCTTAAAAATGCCCAACTTTGGTTATCGCACTGATGATTGCCACTATACCTCACATACGGTGTGCCGCATTTAAAGATATAATATAGCTTGGGCTCAGCTCCCAACTTGTCAAGACCTCACTTTCCCTTTAATTCTTCTTTCTTCTCAAGGGGCACGAGACAAAAAGAAGGAAAAGTTTAAACAAAGAACATACAAAAACGACCAAAAAAGAAAAAACCACAAAACAAGAAAAAAGAAAACCAAATTTCAAAAAAGAAAAAGCATAAAAAGAAATCTAAAATCCTAAAGGCACTATTATAACCTGTGCATGACTGGTAAAAATTGTATAACAAGTGCAATGCTTGTATATTTCTCTTGTAAGGCTTCGCCTTAATGTTAAAGTTACTTTTCGATCTTCCTACCAACTTCGAATCGCTTCGTTGCCCGTTTTAATTTGTATCTTGAGCCAGGTGCTGCCATCGTCTGAGGGTTACACTTAACCTAACACAAGAAGGACCCGTATCCCAAGCCATCTACTGCTATAATTAGAGTTCTCAGGCTGAGTCCCGTGAAGTAGCGCCGTATCTGTCCATAAATAAACACATGGTTGCATCCCACTAGTCCATCCAATTTGGGATGTAAACAATGCTGATCTTTTGGAAGAGGTAAGCCAAATCCCCACATTTTATCGAAATTTTTTGGAAGACTGACAAGAAGACGAGAAAAAGTAAAAGAGGAACCACTTGACCAAATAAAAGAGAGCAGCTTGAGAAAACCCTATTCTTTACTGTTCCCCAGTTGTTTCGCAACTGGTAGCTTCGTCGATGGTAGGCTTGGACTTCTATCACCTCCACCTATCCACCAAAATTTCGTATCCAAGTGCACTATCAACTGCTAGTTATTTTGTATACTAATGCTTTTGGCTTGCATGTCAAATATATAAAGGAGTCTCCAACAGGTAGAGAAGGTTAACCTTTATAAAAACTGCCCTGTTGATTCACCTCACTACAGGTTATTACTACTCTCTAGTATCGAAAAAGCTTTTCTTTTTGTTAGAAAAATTGGTTTAAATGATCGTCAGAAAGAGTTGATTTGTATATATTGTTTATAGCTACAAATATATAATCTAATCTTTTATAATTATTTTTTATAAATTTAAAAACTTTTTTTCTTTGTCTATTACTCATACAAAATTTTTCTTAACAAAAAATTGCAAAATAATTAAATAACTTTTATTTTTATTAAGTAAACTTTACTTTTGTTCTTAAATAAATAAATTCTGCTTATAAAAATATATATAATATTAGGATTTTTCTAAATATCTCTAGCCAGAGATATATAACTTATATATCTCTGGCCTCTCTAACCAATAAAAAAATGCCAAAATCACATGACTAAGATTCATGATCGCTAATGTTAGGTCGAATGACCTTACTCTGCATCGCCATACTACAGTATTACGCGATCACACGTGGTGCCCTATCTGATAATTAAGGTTTGTTTTTGTTATCTTTTCGCTTTTACTTTTTTTTAATTTTAGATTTGGTTTGTTTTACTTTTTTATTTTTCTTCATCCTCTATTAACTTCATTTTGGAGTCATTGTTACGTCTTTTTTCTTGTACCAATCATCTTTAGAGTTCTAGATTAAGTGATTTTGCTTTTGGTAAGTATCTTAGTTTTTTAAGTGTCTTGGTTTAATTCGTTGTCTCAAAGTCTTATAGTCTTTTTTTTTCCTATATTTGTTGTTTAACTTTTGGCTAATCTTTTTATAACTTAATGCATTTATTTATTGCCAAAAAACAGCAGAAGCAGATGTTAGTGGAATTGAGTCATTGGGCGAAACTTTTTTCACATAGCAAAAGACAAAACAAAACAAAACCCGCTTGGGCTTCTAAAAAAGTAAAGGAAAGAAAAATTTGTAGAATTTTGCCATATATAGCACTAGAGGTTTTAGTAGCTCAACCATATTGTCAAGCATTAGATATTTAGTCTTGAAGTTATAGCGACTGTAATTTCTACTGGACAAAGAGCATTTGATAGAATTCATTTAATAGTAACCTTGTGTTATATTAAATTAACTATGAAGTACATGGATAAAGATTTTAACAAACGACCTACTGCAACTAAAATTATTAAAATAATTATTTGCTAGTTAGATGAATAGGTTGAAATAACCTTGCCAAAAATCATAATGCTTAAATAATACAAATAATAAATTAAAGTAAGTATCAATCTGTTTTTGCTGTTTTTGTTTAGCTTATTTTTTTATTTATTTTTCTTTAATGAGTTTTAATATTTATCTATATCTTTGTCTTTTATTAGTTTTGTTGTCCTTTGCAGCTTTGTCAGTTTCATCACCTTTTGCCATTTTGTTATCTTTCGCTATTTCGTTAGCTTCATTATTTAAATTTTTTTGGTTAGTTTATTTTTTTTATTCATATTGTCTTAATTAGTTTTAATATTTATCTATATCTTCATCTTTTATTAGTTTTGTCACTCTTTGTAGCTTTGTCAGTTTTATCACCTTTTGCTGTTTCATCATCTTTTGCTGGTTTGTATCTTTTATTAGTTTTGTCACCCTTTGTGGCTTCGTCAGTTTCATCACCTTTCACCATTTTGTTATCTTTCACTGGTTGTCGCCTTTCATCAGCTTGTTATTTAAATTTTTTTGGTTGGTTTATTTTTTTTATTTGCATTGTCTTTAATGAGTTTTAACATTTATCTATATATTTGTCTTTTATTAGTTTTATTACCTGTTGCAACTTCATCAGTTTTATTACCTTTTGCCATTTTGTTATCTTTTGCCAGTTTGTTGCCTTTTGTCAGTTTCATTATTTAAAATTTTTTGTTTGGTTTATTTTTTTATTCACATTGTCTTCAATAAGTTTTAACATTTATTTATATCTTTGTCTTTTATTAGTTTTGTCGCCCTTTGTAGCTTTATCAGTTTTATTACCTTTCGCCGGTTTGTCATCTTTTGCCATTTCGTCAGCTTTGTTATTTAAATTTTTTTGGTTGGTTTATTTTTTTATTTACATTGTCTTTAATAAGTTTCAACATTTATCTATATCTTTATCTTTTATTAGGTTTGTCACCCTTTGTAGCTTCATCAGTTTTATTATCTTTTACCAGTTTGTTGCCTTTCGTTAGCTTCGTGTTTCATTATTTAAAATTTTTTGTTTGGTTTATTTTTTATTTACATTGTCTTTAATGAGTTTTAATGTTTATCTATATCTTCGTTTTTATTAGTTTTGTTACCTTTTGTAGCTTTGTTAGTTTCATTACCTTTCGCTGTTTCGTCATCTTTTGCCGGTTTGTTACCTTTCATCAGCTTCATGTTTTATTATTTAAAATTTTAATAGACAAAACTAGGTTTTGCGCTTTATTGAATAGTATTACTATATTATATGAGTGATGCCAAGAGAAAATAAGACATTGGTTTATTATTAATTATTTATTTAAATAATCAATAATAAACCAATATCCCGTTTCCTTTGGCATCACCTACATAATATTAATAGAATTTGGGGTTGAATTAGTAAAAAATTGCAAATACTCTATTTAGTTTATAAATATATAATACAAGTATACATACCTTCAGGTACATGTATTAGCTCCAAATAATAAAAAAATATTTTTTTAAGTTGTTGCTCTGGTAATTTAAAGTTAGAGCATAACGTTTCATTAACAAAAAAATTAATATAAAAGTCATTTCTAGCTTTGAACTCTTATAGAATCAAATATTTACATAGATACCTTCAAATTTTTTTTAGCCAATTATATGAAGGTCTTCTTATAGGTCTGTAATGTAAAGTCAGGCTTCGGGTTATACAGGCTAGTCTGATTGGGTGGCAGTCCAAAAAATGTGTCATATGACCTTCACTTATTTTAATTGGCTAATAGGCCAGAGATATATAAGTTATATATCTCTGGCCAGAGATATTTAGAAAAACCTATAATATTAAAGTTCCAAACCACTAGCACTTAAAACCATCAAAAGAAAGACTTTCTGCCCTTCAAATTACAAAACTGTAATTTATGGCAAAACTACCTTTATAACCTATCCTCCAAGCATAGAAAAAGTTTAAGAGATCATTTTTCTATTATAACAAGCTATAGCCCATATCTGTAGCATCAAAACTGACCAAGATATAATTAAATTACTTCTACAACTCCTCTTTTTTCTTTTTTCTTTTTTTTCTTTTTTCTTTTTTGCAAAAAACCCTATAGGCATTTTTCGTATAACCTACTCTAGCCCAAAATTGTATTACCCACATTTTCTAATACTTTAAAATTAGTGGTTCTTCTCAAACAATCAAATTACAAATCAAATATACACAAATTATTAATCCAAATTACACAAAACAAATACTTACTTTTTTTGTAATTTATTAATTTACACAAACTACAGTACCTTTGTCCTACAAATTTACCTAACCTGTGCAACACAGTATCTAGCCTAACACATGACTTGACACATGATCTGTGTAACACATAACTTTGTACTACCCAAATTTGACTTTTTGCTTAACATTATACAAAACAAATTTTTACTCTACTGAAAAGCTCTTTCCAAGCTAAATCAAATTTTTTTAATTAATAAACACGATTTATTATTACAAAGCCTCTTTTTTAAATAAATTTTCTTTATAACTTGCTAAATTTAAAATAAATTTTTTCTTTTTAACTTATAGTACAAACATATTACAATATGCTTACCCTTATTGATACTCAACCTGATTCCTTTGATTTTGACTACTAGTATTTCAAATACTAAGGTTGTTTTGGTTTCGGAATGACAGAAGACAAATCACAATTTCTTCGCATTCTTCCTGCTAATGTTAATCCAAAAAACCATGAAGTTAAAAATAACAAGAACTATTACTTCTTTCTCTTATCTATACAACCTGCACTTAAAACCTGTATTTGTAGAAAATATTATACAAACTTTACTTCAAAATTCTTTAAGATTATTCCTTCATCCCAACAACAACCTGCTCTAGCTATAGAAATTTCTCTAAATATTTCAAAAAACAGATTTAATAGAATTTTGAAAGAACTTCTTCAATTACCTGCTTCTCAAATCACTCCTAATATTCTTTTTCCCAATTTCTTCTCAAAACAAAACCAAACTTTGAAATCACTTCTTACTCTCAAAATACACACTACTGCATGATTTGTAAAGTTAACAACATATCTTGTGTCATGTCCAAGGATGAACAGTATAATCCAGATACTAAAAATAGCTCTATTTTCAGAGGAAGGCTTATTCACAATAACTGCAAACCTCATATTATTTATATCAAATGTAAACCTCTTCCACAAACCAAACCTATGACTCCTAAACAACGAGCAATACTTCTTGTTTATATGTTCAAATATTCCTTCAAAAAACTTAAAAAAATCTTTTTCAAAAGTGCTCTTAAACTTCTGTCTTCTAAACAAAAACAGCAACAACAAGAATCCTCATTATTTCAAACAATAATCAATACAAATCAACAACAATAGCAGCAACAACAACAATCTCAACAAGAATCTTCCTCTTCTCAAGAAAATACTAATACAGACCAACCTAAACAGATAAAAAATATTCTCTTCGAGACACTTCTAAAGACTTAAACTAGTTTAAACAATATCCAATTACAGAGAGTATAAAACCAAATACAAACCTAAATACACAACTTACGCAAGACTTATTTAACTTTATCAAATCCTTTCTCTGAAAATTTACTCCTGACCAACCTATCCCTTCTATGAAAGGGAAAGCCAATATCGACAACCCAAACTACAAGCCTCCAAAGCAAAGTTTTACCTACCTATTAAAAATAATGACAGAAAAACATCCTGAGTTTCTTATTAAATTTCTTAAAGATTCAAACCTTGAAGTTGACTCATCTTTTATCTTTTCCTTTACTGCAATTCAAAGTACTCTCAAAAATCTTCTTTCCAAATTTACACAAGTACTTTTTACCAAACTTAATTATGCATATATTCTTTGCTCATACTACTTAATCCCACCTTATACTACTGCAAACCGAGGCAAAGTTGCTATTAATTTAGTATGTTTATATCTATTTTTATACAATCATTATCAAACTATTTACTATCAAAACTTTATTAAAAATTTAGACCTCAAACCTATCCAACTTACCTTAAAATACAATATTCTAGTTGATGAACCAAACAAACCACTTTTTGATATTTATAATAATAGAAGATTTAATGTGTTTATAATATTAAATCTTTCTAAAAGTAAATTTCTTGAAACTTTCATATTCTATCACTTAAACCACACTTAAATACACTTAAAGAATAGTATGAAAACTTCTTTGAAGCATATGGAAAACAATTCGAAAAAATCAACAAAATCAAAGTTTTCAACTTTATCAAATATGAAATAGCAACTAAACTTTCTGAGGACTGTAAAGCCCTCTTACCTTCAAAATTTGACCTCACAGAAGTTTCTTCTTTTGAAGAACAAAAAGACAATTTATCTAAAGCAGCACTCTTTCATTTATATATATGTAATGACAAAACCTGTAACATCCTTCAAATTGACAAAGAACACAATCTTAAAGAATTATATTCACATTTCTTAAAAAAATCCTTTGAACAATTTTCTGCTCCAGAACCATCTCCTTCAAATGACTCTGAAACTAAAAACCTTCCTGAACTCGACTTTACAATTTTCTTACCTGATCAAAAACATCCTGCAACCTTACTAAACCTTTTTCACTAGCTTCTTTTAAAGAACTTGCAATTAAAGCCGACCAAGAATATACAGAGCTAAACCAAAATACAATATCAACCGCTCAACAAATTACCTTCTATACCTATACATATATACTTAAGGCAATACTTCTATCCAGCAGCAAAATCGAAGACCTTAAGCTTGATGAAGCACTTACAAAATTTATTAATACATCTTCAGACTCACATACTCTTGCCAGAGTTATTTCCTTCTATGATCTTGCCTTTAAAATCTTAACTTCTGAACTTAGAAAAAAATATGACCAAAAATACTTCCCTCAAGCTGAGGAATTTATTATTAAACACTACAAACTCAAGATTCCTATACAATTTGATGATTTATTTTTCTTTAATAACCAAATAACTATACCCTCTGCCTCCAGTAACCTTTTTATATAAACATGTCTTTTGCTAACAATATAAATGCAGCCACTGCTATATTAAAGATATAGCTGATGTAGTTAATATAGAAAATGATGTAAGTGAGTGGGCGGTAAAGCCTATTTACATAAAAGGGCCAATAAATGACAATCAGACTCAATACACAGAGCATCTTGCACAGCCATGAGAACTGGGCATACAGCGATCAAGTTAGTAAAAGATTCACTACTCTTTTCAACTACCAATTCATTACACCCTATTGAGAAGATATACCTTAACAAATTTTTTTGCAATACAATTTAACAATTCTAACTTTATTTCAAATCTTACTCTTTTAAAATCTAATTATAAAATTATTATATATTTTCTTACTTCTAATAATCACTTCAACTTTATTTAATCTTAGTTTATTTTAAACAAATCTACTTCTGAGAAAACAAAATACTATAATTTTTTTTTTTTTAATGTTAAAGGTGAGACCATGCTCTTATCTTTATTAAACTTAATGAAAACTTTTTACATA
>CAJVPY010001700.1:0-18510 GCA_910591965.1 Dentiscutata erythropus | reverse complement strand
TTGATAATCGATCGTTCATCTTGACTTCCCTCATTGGTCAGTTCGAAATAAATGATCCATCTACCTGCAGCTGCGGCATAATCATATGACCCGTAATTTTTAGGGCCGCCCTGGTCGTATCAAAATCCCGCGTGTTACGCACGGAATAGGATAACAAATCTGAAGGTTTCTTAATTTTTTGTGTCCGATAAAAATCATGAAAAAATTATTATTGAAAATCAAATTTCTTGTTCTACCGTGAATTTTCGAAATAGGGTATGGGCATTATTTCGAATTTCGGCTCAAACTAAGATTAATTTGGGCCAAAAATCGAAATAACGCCCATGCCCATTATTTCGAGAATTTTACTGTAAATATGTTAATCCAGGCCAGATATTAGATTAATGCCAGTCAGACGATATGGTAATGCCGGCCAGATAATTTTATCTGGGATAATATTGAAAATCCCGCGCATCACGTGCAAAATCATGCACGGATTACGCGCGCATGCCCATCTCCAATAATAGTACGTACATCTAGTCATTTTTGGGTTCAATTCACCTTTACTGTTCCAATTTAAAAAATTTCTGAAATCACTATCATAGATTTATATTTTTTAATATTAAACTTTATTTGGTAAACTGAAAATATGTAATAGATGTTAAATAAGCAGCTGTATAAATTAATATTTATATTGCAAACTATAGTTTAAGATATTCAATTTTTAAGTCTTATTTAAATTTAGAAGCCTTTTTGATTTAATTGGTGACTTATGTTGGTTAGCTTTAATTTTTTTATTTTGAGCTTCTTGCTTGGCAGCTTGTATTTTCTATATAGATATATTTGATTAATAAAAATAATTATTTTTAAACCAATATAATAACAAGCTGAATTTTGTTACCTCTATTTCCTTTTTAATTAATTGGTAGGTTGCAAAGGCATGAGAAATATATAATGATTTTGGAAATTTATCAATAATAATATCTTTAGAAACGTTATCGGGCCAGCATTCAAGAGAATCATTATCAACAAGATAAGATGATAAAGGAGATTTTTCAGTAAATAATTCTCGGGCATTATTAGACAAATATCTTATGACAAATCTTTTCAGAGCTATCATAAATGCCTTTGCTGGAATTTTAGTAGCAGTTGCAGATTTTGAGGTCTGTTGTTCTTGGTCAAGATCGATTGATTCCATAATATCTTGCTGTATTAGATCACTCAACTCAGCCCGATATTTTGTGGGAATATAGTTAATGACTATATCTGCAACTTGTTCTTCAACCAATTCATATAGTGCAACTATATGCTTGAGTTGTAGTCCCGCTTTCAATAGCAATTTATAACTGCTGTTATTCTCCTTTAATACTGATAATTTCATCCATTGTGCTACGTATTCTGTAATTAGCATGTTACAATCTCCACCAGAAGTATATTTAAGAAAACAGAGAATCATTTCCAAAGTTGAAAGTAATTCATTGGGATTCTCCAATGCAGACGTTCCTTCTACATTATCATTAAATGAATGCATACCAGACGAACCTACAAATATTGATTTTTTATCATCTGGAATTGGTTCCTGTGTTACTAAGTCTTTGATATCACGCAAGATTGTCATAGATTCATTAAACATTTCTTTGTGGTAAATAAAAGTATCTAAATATAATCCTTGCTTGTTAACCTCAATAAATTTTTTCTCATATACTAAAGCTAGAGCTAATTCAGCCTCAATCTTATGCAGATCATATTGGATTTCTTGACCATATCCAATTCTTAAGTCAAATTGACTAAATTTGAAATTTTCATTACTAAAATTCTCAAAATCATATTTCACTATATGGTTTTCCGAAGCATTCTCAAGTGAAATTGATTGCATGTGATAACCGACAGTAGTTTGGTTTTGTTCATTGATATTGATGTTTGCATGCTCCAAAAATTTTAAAGATTTACAAGCTCCTGGAGGAATTGCTAAAGTATCTTTGAGAAAATTATTTTGCAGTTTAATCCCAAAATCCATTGTAGCGCATATAAATATAGATTCATTAAGTGGTTCCAACAAACCATAAGTAATCGAGGAATTGTCATTTATTGTTGACATTGCCTTTGATAGCTCAGTACAACCATATCGTTTAATATGTGGAGCCAAAATATTCCATGATTCAGCAAAACTATTAAATGCTTCATTTAATGACCTCATAGTTTCTCCAGTATCATCACCTTCACTTTCATTGATGATGAATTGTTGAAAAGTTAATTTACGCGCATCCTGCCTTTCAATACGATATGAAAGACTTGATGACAAAATTTGTGTAAATTTTACAATAGGTAAAATATGTTTAATAAGCGATAAATATTTTTCATGCTTTAAAAAGACATTTAAGAATGGGAATGACTTTGTATATTCATTGTTACATGAATAATAGGCTCTAAAACTATTCATGCTTGTCTCTCCAATCAAACGCCACAAACGTGGTAAGTAATCCTTACTGTAGTTGTCATTGACCACAACTATTTCATTAATTTCGTCTTCAATTTTCGGGGTGCTTGAAGCCATCGCCTTACGAAAATCTGTAGCAGTCCCGATGGCGTTTTTTATTCTTGGAGAAACATACCGCTGGCTAAACTGTGTTTCCCAAGCTTCTCTTTGAATAGGTGTCGTAAATTTTTCGACTACCTGTAGGTTATCTTGTGACATCTCTGAAAGTATGGAATGAATAACCAGCGATAAATGTTCATCCCCGCAGGCTAAAATATTTTTCAATGTTTCCCAATCATTATTTATATGTCTTTCACAATAATTTATTATATCACCGACTTCATTTACATTCTTTTTATTTGTAATAAAGTCTGTGACAATATCCGAAGGCGCCTGTATACCAATTATGGCATGTACAAATAGATGGAGGATTCTATATGCAGCGGGAGACATCGATCGGACACTGTAATAATCTTCGGTTTTTCGCGTCTCTATAATATACCCTTGCTCATCCTGGTCATTGACTGTTTGTATTAAAGGTTTCTCATCCAGACGAATAGTTCCCTGAGCAGCTTTACCATATTGTCCATTTACAGCACCAATCACGTTTTTACAAGTAGGGCATTTGCTTTCTTCTTTTGCTACATTTCCACAATCAACAACAACATAAATATATCCACAAGGACATACATATCTAGTAGATTTATGTATTAATTATTGCAGAAAACAAATGATTTATGCAAACATATTCAAGAACATAAGAAAAATTATACCTTGTAAGTCCTTTATAGTTGTATTCTGGATCTTGTAACGTCTCAGCAATCAATAAATTAAGTAACACCGATTGCTCATTAGATGGACATGTTAATATAAAAGTATTCGCGTAATTTGGTAAATTTTGCATGTATGCAGCCAATGGAGAAGCATTGACCGGAATTGAAATATGCAACGCTACAACATGCGCAATAACTGAAGATATAAATAGTTTAGTATTGTCATCATTGGTAGTGATCTTACGAAATGGATACTTATTTGACAAGAAATTAAAAAGATTATTTTTATAAACGGTAGGTAGTTGTGATAAATTCAAGCATTCAATAATTTGATGAGATAAATAATTTTCTGATTGTTTCAATTCACGAGAAGCTTGAATAAGATAGAATTTTGTTATGATCATCCCTGCAAGGGAAACTTTTTTTGCAACTATATTATTTACATTTGGATCCGATATTTCATGTAGTATTTCATTCAAATGTGATTTATCTCCTATAATAATTTTATTTGATGCCAATTCAGCTTGTTTGTAATCATCAAGGCACCAATATGGATTAAAATCAAGACGGCTTTCATGACCATCCCATTGTAGTACGCCGAGCCATGGGAGCAGCTGCTGTTGTGTTTCACAAAATTGGTTTATATCATTGATAGATAATCCTTTAAGTCGTAATGACTTCAACAAGTATACTTTGAATGAATGAATCAAGGGTTGATCCAATACCAATCGATTGTTCAAATAATCAATACTAAATTCGTCAGCTTCAAATTTAAATTCCAATGGATCAGTCAAGGATATTTGCTTTACAGTAGAGTTCCAAAGTTTATTCGCAAAAGTTTTTAAAAGTGCAATCGCAGAAATAAGTTGCAATGCTTTAACATCATTTGTGATCAGAATTTCTGTTGCTTTCAAATAATATTGCGCAAGTTGACTGAATTCGCATGTTATAAAAAATTTCGTTTGAATCACATCGCAGCATAATGCCTCCATTGATGAATCTGTTTGTTTAGATAGTTCGTCTTCAATGGTTTGTAGTTGTTCTGAATTTTCCAACACTTCGAGTGGATTATCAATCAAATTGAGGAATATATCATCTTTTTCCAAAGTTTCAATGTAGAATATGTTGTAAATAGTAACAAATGTTAAAGGCAATGGATCTTGGGAAAAAATTTTCATGTAGAAATTAAGGCGAACAGGTGAATCATATTCGAGTACTCCTAAACACCTATAAACAAAAGATCTTCTAGTTGACAGATTTTGTTCCGTTTGCTCCATTTCATTTAATTTTTCAAATACAATTTCTATAAACTGTTCAGAAAACATGTCTTCATTGCCTAATTCCGATTCGAAATTTCTAATTTCGATAAGTTTCGCGAAAGGTAGTGATTTCGATAAATCATTATATACGCGTAGTTTAAGTAATGTCGGGTTATCAAAGGAGCTCGATAATTTATTAGATAGTGATAAAAAATTTGTAACTTTACTCTGCCAAAGTTGAAGGTGATTTTGTGTATAAATTGTGTCATCCGTTTGATCGTCTAGGTTGACATTACAAAGATCTTCCATCATCATCTCTGATACTTGCTCCAATAAGAAATCTTCAAAGTTTAATTCCAGGCTTTCATCAAATTCTGTGCCAAGCACTTTTTCTTTAATATCAGGAAATAACAAGGTTAATTGTAATTCAGCTAGAATGAAATCAGCATTATACCACCAGTACACATGAAGTCTAATAGGGTTAGGCACACGCTGTTTCATATTATGAGAGATGATCCAACATAATAATTCATTATCCGCATCATTAGATAAGGGTGAGATAATAGAAATAAAATCCTTGAAATAAAGGTCTGCTGCATCATAGAAATATGGCATCTTAAATAGTGGAAATACATTCATAATGTTGTTAGAAAATCTTTCAGTGCAATCATTTATAATTATTGCTTTTAGCTCTCCAGTTTCTTCATCAAAATTTTCTTTTTCTTCCGCTAAAATTTCCAGATCTTGTTGATACAATCTCTTGAATTTATTGATTTGCTCCATAAAATATGTCGAGAATGGAAATTTCAATCCATATCCTTTGTTTGGTACAAAGTAAACGTCTGGCTTTGGCTCAACCATAAATTCGATGCTGACTATTTTAGTATCCATGAAGATTTTTTCCCAAAATTCGAAAAGACTTATATCATCGTCGCTGAAAATGATTGTAGATAGACCCGATAACTTCTCTAGCGCACAAAGAAGTTGGGCAATTGGTTTTCTTGTTTGTTCATGGACATATGTTTGGAGGGCTATTGAAAATGAAGAATATAAATATAGATAAGTCTTGTCAATTGCTACGGTTAACTGCCAATTTTCAGGTATATTATCTTTACACCAGTTGAATGTTCTGGTTTTTAGGAAATCCAAAAATTTTACATGATCCGGAATTTTATAAGCAAGTGATCTAGCAATAAATAATATTAAAAATTTATGCAAAATTTAAAATATGCTTAAAAATATTTAATACTTACGTTATATAATTAGCTGATTCATCGGATGATTGAAATTTCATACACAATAAACACCATAATAAATCTTGATTAATAATTTCATCAAATGCGTTCGTTATATTTAAAATGTCATTCAAACTTCCATTCAAATAAGTTGATAAAGGATATTCCTGCTTTGTCAAATTCTCTATGGTAATTAGGTCCCATCCGCACATGAAATTGAATGATGATATAGTAGGTTTGTCATTTTCTCTTTTCATATGAAGAATTATACAAACATGTTTAGTTTGTTCTTGCAATATGGAATCGTTATTATGTTGTTCAATAAGGAATTTTGCAAGTTTTATGCATCCAGCATTTATGGTTGTCAGATCGCACTGTAATATTAATAGTTCAGCCTCTGACTCTTGCCAAAAATATTTAATGCGGGACTGCAGTTGAGCTTCAGATTTGAATGTTGAGATTTTGTCAATTTGACACGTTATAATGCCGCTCAAGTAAGAATTTATGTCGGCATTGATGTTTGAAAATGTGTTAATAATCGTTTTAAATCCTTGCGTCCCCTCTGTAACTTTATAGTTATCTAGCATAGATCTAATATATGTAGAAATATCATGATTATATTGTTGGTGAAAATAGAAATTATACCAATGATCAACTTCTATCGGATTTATGGATGATAGCATTGATTGTCTTGATCGCACAATTCCATCTGACAAAGCAATACCTAATAATTGCTTTTTACATTTATCAAGAATATCATTCTCACCCTTTAATTCCGAATTGTTGCAATTAAGAATAACCAAGCTTTGTAACGTCTCTTCTCTATCGAATCCAACAAAAATATCATGTTCGTTAAAATCCAGCACAGACATATCTTCTTTGACACAAGTTGATATATTTTTAATCCAATTTACAAGTTCCTCAACCATTCTTTTCATATCATCATCCAAGATATCATTGATTGACATTTTTTGCTTTTCGAATCGATTTAGAAGTGGTGGATCTGCAAAGTCTACATTTTTTTCATCGAGCACCAGTATACAACGAAAATTTTTATGGACACAAACCATAGGATTCGAATAAGCACCTAGTGCGACGCGCGTATAATATTTTTGGTCTCCCTCCTTGCCCACGGTTATATAGTTTTGATTCCATAAATCATAAAGACTCCCTATTATTTTAAATATAAAAGGTATATGTTATCTTTCATAGTTCTAAAAAAAACTTACGGAATTATACGATTCAAATTCCATAGTTTTTATTTTTTATAGGATAAAAAGTATGACAATTTATGTGATTACCGTAAATAATTTCAAGATCTGTCAAGATTAATGGTCTTCCAGCCTCAATGCACATCTAAAAATAGACACCAAATTTGATACATATCATGACGCAGAGTTAAAAAAATTTTCGAAAACCTACCATAATACGATTTAATATGCCATACTGATAATCTCCATCGAAATCATCAGAAAATTGACTTCCATATATTATAACCGGATCCAAATCCCAAGTATTAATTTGGTCAGATACGGGATTTTTTTCTGAAAATTCCTTACTCCATAGCCTTAACTTATATGTTAAAATATTAACTATCGAATAACTTTTGCCAATAATCATTAAATGGCGGGCATTTTTGTCTTCTAGATTCGCTTTTATAAGCTCTTCAACTGAAAATTTCTTGAAATGATTAGTACGTCCGTGGAATTTTGTTATGACATCCTTGAAATGAACTTGACATAGTATATTTAATTGATCTGTGCCGCCAAAGTTTCTTGCAAATGACATTTGAGTAAGTTCCGATTTAAGCTAAATAAAAAAACATAAATATATACATAAATAATGTAGACTTTATATTTTAAATACCACTACACATAAGATAGTGTAAGATCTATATAAAAACTATTTATATAGATCTTATAGTATTATTATTCAAAACCGAGATTCAATTTCTAATTAAAATACGTACATCTCCATTGTTAAGGCTTTTAATAAAAGAATAATAATCTCGTAGTCCATGAAAATTAGGAATTGGTTGATTTTTTTCATATTCGAGATAGGAGATTGCCAGCGCTTGAAGCTTTTCACTACGAAAACTATTCCAAGTTTTCAATTTATTTTTTTCTAATAGCCGTTTTGCAGTATCAATGAGATCACTTTGTTCAAATTTTGGTCTAATTGATTCAATAATTAAATAATGTAGTCGGGTAATAAGAAAATAACCACGAAAATTCGGTAAATATCACAAACCTTTGAACTATTAAAGCTCTGCTCGATTTAGAATTGTCAAGTCTCCAATTACTGATTCCGATGACGGAAACATTTGGAAGCTCCGCAGGATAACTAGGTTCAAGTAAGGAATGTAAAACTTTCAATGGATTATATGGGCTTGTCTCTGCCAATCCGACTTTCATAAAAAAAAATGTCAGTTTCAAAAATAAACAAAAAAAACGAGAACAAAATGAATTAAAATTTATTTACTTTCATCAAGTAGGACAACTGTTATTAATGGAAATTCATCTGAACTTTCCTTTTGATAGTTATTAGCCTTATCGAATACTTTGACGATGCCATCAGATGTTGACGACGACGAACCTTGGTGTGGAATTACATAAACCTAAAATAAATAAATAGCGCTTAAGTTAAATATAAGAACTCTAAAATTTCAATAGTAAAACTTAATTTACTTGAGGAAGCCCTCTGAAATAAGGATCATCAGAATCAGATCCTCGAAGGTTTTGACTAACAAGACGAATGGCCAGGGATTTTGACGCTCTGAACATATTAATAAATTGTATATACAAATAAATACACGAAAATTACCATCTTTCGATCGTAAATTATTATAAATGTGAAGTTGATGGCTAAACATACCCTGGTGCGCCAATTATAAATACCGGAATGCGCGTCAATATGCATACGATCATTACCAATACATTCTCAAGGAGTGCATCATTTTCAGCAGTTTGTGGTGGCTTCGTCATTCTTGACATATAATCTTCCTGTTCCTTGCGAATTATTTCTTTAAATATATCCGGATTTATCGCTTTAAATTTGTTACCTCTAAACTTATTAAAAATTTCACACATTTTCTCACAATATTGTGTACGTATTTTTCGGTCAAATGAACGAATTTGGTAACAAAGGCTTAATGCTAATATATAAGACCTTGTAATATCGTCCGGACCGTTCCATCCAAATAAAGATTTTCGATGTGGATTTTTAAAGCTATTGTTAAAAAATTTGACCAGGATGATGGCTCGTTTGACATCTCGAAGACTAACACTATGCACTCCCTCATTAATTCGAATAAACTCTTGTGATGCAACTAAAAGCTCTGCGAATAATTCAGCTCCTAAATTTTGTAAGAATTTTTTGACCATTATGTTAATGTAAATTTTTTCATCGGACGCTTTTAAGACTCCATAATCCCACACATAATCTAAAATTTGGTCCGGAAGTGGATGTACTTGATATGCTAGTCTACTTTGTTCTTCGTATCTTTTGGCCAAAAGACCTGCTTGCGTATCAGATTTTTGACGTAATCGATAAGGATTGCAAGCCGCAAACAAACGAATGTTTTGATGAATTTCGTTTCCAAGTAGAATTCGATGAGCAATGAGGTCTGCAAGAAGCCCAATGTGATTACAGGTGTTTATTTCATCAAAAAATAACCAAACTTCACGGTGCTGAGCAATTTCTTCCGCACTTTGCATAAATTCAAGTATTTGCTGTTCGCTAACACCCGCATGGAGGTTAAGTGCTCGAAATTCTACTTTTACGACTTCTGAAAGAAATTGAACTAAGCTTGTCTAGAAAATGTATCAATTGGGCATATGATTAATCATTATATAAAATTTAATAAATTTAAATATTAGTGTGTACAATTATCACCTTGCCACATCCTGCTTCACCACAACAAACCACTGGAATATTTGCCCTAGATCGCAATAGAATTAATGCCATTTTTAAAAGATTGTCCGTAGAAAGAGCATACATAGGATAATTTCGTTTTTCGAGCGTAACACGCGCTAGGCATTCCAATTTAATTAATATATTTTCGGACGACATTTTATCAAAGTCATCTAATTCAAATGGAATATTTGCATTAGTTTTTGATACAGGAATATGTTGGCTTTTTAATAGGTTCTTAACATTCTCTGGAACCATGGCTCTGTTACGATAGAGAGCACAGATAGAATCAGGTGTTTGTGACAAGAAAAATACCAACAAATGATTTGAATCCTCCCAATGTTTAATGTCCCCCATGTTTATGTTTTTTCCTTCAAATAAATTTTTATTTTTCAATTGTTCAGTCTTTGAGTCCACAGAACGAGTGGCAAAGTCCATGGAAACTTTTAACAAAGTTTCTAGTAATGTTTTTCGAATATTCTTATCTTCAACCATCTTTTCCAACATTTCTACACGGAAAAATGTACTAGATGACATTCGAACTAGTTGATCAGCAAGAACATTAATGAATATTTCAAGAAAACGGTATGATGCGATGTCTTTCGTATTATTTTCAAAGAAATATTTTTGCAACAGCTGTTGACAGCGTTTATATGGGAGCGGCTGCTTGTTTTGTTTCTTAAAGCTGATATCTACTTTATTTATCATGCCTTGTTCATACTCATCTAGGTATTTTGCAACTATTTGAATTGGGCTGTTTCCGATATGAGAAACAATAAGATTATCAATATTCCATGTCAGGTGTTTTTTTGTTAAATATCCAGTAATTGGGAGCGAATTAAGTAAATATTGATCCGTAGTTGATGTAACTTCAATAAAGACATTAGTAGATGGTATATAGGTAAAATTGATGTCATTAACACATCCAAACGAAAGGAGCTCGAATAAAAACATGTTTACTTCATAGGGTTGATCTATTAGCATAATATTTAAATGTAAACATTCCGTTTTACTGAGTTTGACCGCAGATAATTTCCGCGCGAGGTTTTCAAATGTTGCCCCATCGCTGATTAAGAAATTTCGTGGAAATAAACCACGTTCAAAACTTTGTTCTTTAATCCATTCAGTTTTTCCTTGCCCTATCGATGTATTGGGATCACGAGTGAAATTGCAATTACATTCAAACAAATCATAAATAAATCAAAGAATTTTACGTACCAGATAAATCGGAAGATACCGTTACCACATCTGGACACAATATTTTATATATGCTACGCATTAAGTCTGCGCTAAGACCTTTAGTTACGTGAACGTATTCAGAAAACTGATCTAATATATGATGATGCATGCCTTTTTCGCGACAACATATCAAAGCCAAGTGAAACTGGTTTTCTTGTTGGCATAAAGAACGTATATTTGTCACTAATTGATATTGCAATTCAAAATCTAAGGATTCCACATTGGCAATGCTAAACAAATGTTCCCCATAGCCATTCTTTCCAGCAAAAAAACACCGCTTGATGAAAATCAAGAGTTCTTCTGCGGTGGTTGAAGATTTGCAAATTAGAAGCTGCCATGCTTCTGGAAAACATTTGTTATGCATATTATATAGGGACATTATTATATTTGGCACCCGAAACTTGTCATTACATGTCGCGATGTAGAGTTGGCCAGAATTGACTCTATCTTCCAGGTTTCGTTCAACGGGAACTGTCATTAAACGCTTTCTTGTTGGGACCTTTTCAAAAATATTATACAACTTGATGCCGATCGCACAAAGAATATCAAAATAATTATCAGGCTCGCAAGGAATGTTGAAATCATTTTCAATATTAGGAAGCTCGGCTTTATCATTGACAAATCTCAAAAGCATTGAACACTGCTCTTTAATTTTAAATTTGGCTGCATTATCATCTCCGTTGTTTGAAAAATAATAATAAAAGGTCATAATATGTCGAGCAGGATAAAAGACCAAATAGTAATGCTTTTCCTGTGCCCTTGTGAAAATTTCTTCCCATAATTGATAATCTTTTATCAACTCTTGAAGAAAATCTTCCATTTGAATCGTAGAATTAGTTGACGCTTTAAAGTTTCGATAAGTAAAATGACCAAGCTCTATTAACTTTAATATAATTATGATTAGCTAATTTTTAACATTAGGCAAATCATTTTTGCTAGAAAGAAAATATAAAGTACCTGCGAGGCGGTGTTTATTATCTGTTGTGCAAGATCAACTTGAATAACGAATTCATTCATATGATCAGAGGTTATCTCGTTAGTAGTAACTTCATTATCTTTCAAAGCCTTTAAATTTACGGGTGTTTTTGCAATCAATAGAGCACGTCCACGCAAATCTTGTAAGTCAGCAAAGGTGTATTCAACGTTTCCTTTTGAATTATTGGAAGAATACGATAAAGTCGCAGTGCATTTGTATTCATTAGAATTCGGTTTCATGAATAAATATTCTCCCTTTGTTACTGCGTGATAAATCTTTTCTTTTGTCACTTCTCCTCGATTTGAGATATTATCATACATATTCTTTAGTGCTTGAGCATTTGCATAACAAAGTCTTAACTTGGAGGCCAGGGATGGATTTTTTAGAGAAATATTAAGGAGATTCCGTAAGAATTTATCTACTGCAAGAATAGCTGAATCATTGCTCTTTTTTAATAAAGGCTCTATAATTTGTTTCAATTGTATAAATGTTGAAACAGTATCCTCTTGAATCAATCTTTCATCAGAATGATCGTCTACACCATTAATTAAATTTTTAAGATCATGACCAACTAAGGATTTTAGAAAATCCACGAAATCTTCTGCAGAAGCTATTTCCTTTATTATCGACCAACAATCATCTGTCAACTTTAGTTTTTTTACACAATTATTATTTAAGTCTTCAAATATTTTATGTAACTGTCCAAGCGTCAGCTCTTTACTTTCTAAACGATTCAAATATTTCGTCACCCAATGAGTTGAATTACACGGAATTTCCAAAATTTTAATTACATCATTAAGTTTATTTAGTCTCCCCATCCATAATGAAACATCAGATAAATGATTCACTGTATTTGCCAGTCGTTGCTTCTCGTTAGTTTTCGTGATTCGATTGCAGTTAGAGGCAACAAATTTAATCTCATCATGAATCTGATTTTGCCCAATTCCTTGCCATAGCTCATTTGCATCAGAAAAGTTGATGTCTTCCCACGTTTCATATCTTTTGCATATAAGATTATACTGCTCAATTGTTTTTGGAATGATTTCTTTGATCACAATTTCCAAAACTAATTCTCGTTCATCCATCTTTAATACTTTTTGGAAAATATTTTTGAATGTTTGTGACCGAATTAAGTAATATGAAGATTTCATAATAGCAATTGTTGCAACGTGAATCAACCAATAATCTTGAGAATCTGATTCTTCAAGAGTGACTGTATTTGCTTCATTGCGCCTTATTTGTAAATCATCATAATATGATTTCACGTCTTGTATTAAGGATGAAGAACAGAATATTGTGTAAAATTCATCTAGGCGAGTAAATGTTAAATCATAATCTTTATAGTTAGCACGTAAAGCTTCAAGGATTTCATCATTAATATTGAGATTTTCGATATTTTTCACAGCAGAATTGATATAATTTTTAAGTATAGAGTTAGGGTATTCGAGTATTTCTTGAAGTAAACCCATAGTAATCGAATTCTCGCGAATCATTTTTGCTAATAGTATCGCAGTATCTCGTGCGGTTTGAACGTATAGATGAGAATGTAGTAATTGAGTGAAGCCAGTTGCTTTAAATATAAGCGTCCAAAATTTTGAAAATTCAAGAAATGAAAGCTGGTGTGCTGCTTCATCATTATATTTCTTGTCAGTCTGTTGCTGCAATCGACTAAAAATGTGGCACATCATTTCCTCACAAAATCTATTTATCAATTTAATTAAAAAAAAGTTTTCCATAAAAATAGAGTTAACATTAACAAACGATAATACTCACTTATTTGGCAGGTTCATGCCTAAATCACGATCACTAAATTGCATGATCTTTTTAAATAAATGATTATCAAGTTCATGAATAGAAGAATTAATCCTTATTTTCATTAACGTTTCAAGGTAATATATAACCTCCTGATCAAAATCATCAGCAAAAGTTGAAACGGAAAATAAAACATCATCTGATAATGATGCAACAATGTCGCTTGCATGACTTTTTAGTTTATCCCAAATTTTTGGACGCTTTGCAATAAGTGGATATATAACAGAAAGGTTGTGGAAAATTGTATAGGCGATTTTTCCTTGATTATTTACAGAATGAACTTTAGAAGTATTAATGGAATAGATTGAGCAATTTTGCTTAAACCATTTAATCGATGTTGTAAAAATTGACTGGCTGGTAATAGCTAAGTCTAATTCAGATACAAATTTTAGAACTCGAGGAAAAATATCAAGCAATTCCATTTGATTTGATTCGGATATGGCTTCGAGAGCTTGAGTATAGGTTTTCTCTGACCATTGTAAATTAGGATTTTGAAGAAGGTCTATGATAGAATTTATATTCGGATTGCTCCAAGACGATCCCTTTTCATTTAACAATTTTAAAACTTTTCCTTGGAAGATTAGTACAACCTCACTTTGAATATCTATCGAAAATTCATCAAAGTGCTTCTTTAAGTCAAAAGGCTGGTCATGTTTTATGAATTCATTTATTTTATCTTTCAAAGTTTTGAGAATAGATCTGTCTGTGTTTTCTAATTCGATAACATTTGTCCACACGAATATGAGACACTTTAGATCATAAGATAGCCAGATAAGTTTCTATAAAAGAATAAAAATTGAGAGACGTTTAAAATTAAAAAGTATCAGTATTTATCAAAATTCAAATTAACTGATCAACAATGAGAATAATATTACATTTGTAATTCTGTTAAACGCCCCCTTCATATACGGTTTTACGTCTTCCATTAATAGCTTGCCAAATTCGTCAGATTTACTCTTGTAATTATACCATTCGATCATATCCACAAAAGAATATGTTGTATCGAGTTCACGTGCGAATGCGAACACTTTGAACCAAGTTGTAAAACCATATTTAGAATTGTGCTGTACTAATGTTCTAATTGCACTAACGATCAAGTGCCTAGTGTCAGAAAGTATTAAATCAGGTTCAATTTCTTCAAGTTTTTCTAATATAATCCTTGACGGGAAATTTTCGGGCAAATAAATGCCATTTATCATCTTTTTATCTCCCTGAAGTAAGTAATATCCAAGAAGAATACATAAGAAAATCCTTTGTTCTCTTGAGGTACTATTTCTCAATTTTCCCGCAATAAAATCGATATTTGTTGCACGGACAGTCTGATCTCTATGTTCCTTATAAATATGTTGATACTCCATAATTCTATCTTTTAAGCCATCAAGAGACTCAACATAACGGTAAATGTATTCGACAAAGAGATAGTCATGTCTCAAATCAATAATGTTGATCCTATATTCACTGGCACTCTGCCAAATATCATAATGGTTTTTGCGGAATATCATTTTCCTGTTGCCTTTTCCATGGCCTTCAAAACACTCAAGTTCATAAACAGGTTTACCCATTATAATGTATTTCTTCTGAGTTCGAAATAGACCATATTTATATTCAACCTCTAAGTTTGTCGGAATGAGCGCAGGATCAGAAACCCAAAGATTCGAATTTTGAATCTTCTTAAGTAAAACCTTAGGTTCTTTCCAATTGCCCAACGTGAGACAACTGCCAACAACTGCGGGTTGCAGGGTGTCTACGTTTGCTGGCAAATAAACATGAAAAACTGATGTGATGCATAAAGATAGATCAATATTTATATTACTATCATCACTATTTGATTGTATTCTATTCTCGTCATTAAATTGATCTCCTCTATAATTTTCATATTGGTGGTTCCCACTGTTTGATTGATAATTTTCATATTGGTAGTTCCCACCGTTTGATCGATAATCTTCTTTCTGGTAGTACCCACTGTTTAATTGATAATTTTCATTTCGTTTGTGCCCACTGTTTGATTGATAATTATCATTTCGGTAGTACCCAATGTTTGATTGATAATTTTCATGTTTGCTTGATTGACTATGGTGCTGTAAGTCTTGTTGTTTGTCGGTGAATACATCTTGAGAATATGAATTATTCTGTGAGAGTTTTTCATCAATATTTGCAACCTGAAAATTCAAATTCTTCTGCTTATCGTTCACACCATTGTTGCTTAGTTCATTATCATTTTGTAATGTATTTGGAAAAGAATCGGTTCCTTGATTACTATCATAGCTATTTTCAGACACATGATTTGTCTTGCTCTCATTTCTCTTCATTTTTAAAATATAAACATATGTCAGCAATATTTTTGCCTAGAATGTAGCGGAAGACTTATAATACGTAGATAACGATAAGTATTAGTAAAATATCCTTGGTTCACTCATGTGATCAAACCAATCTTAGAATCTTGGTTTCTAACGCCATCTTGCAGATGAGCTTTTTTAAGAAACAATGGCATTCATTAAAGTCCAGTAAGTTTGTAGATAAGCTTTCTTAAGAAACAATGAATTCATTGAGGTTCTGCAAATACAGAATAACAGAAGAAAAAATCTACGAATTTTCGCACGACAGAGATCACCGGTCAGGCATTTCACTTCCTTTTTTAAAAAAAAACTTGTTTTTTTTAACGCCATCTTTGCAGATAAGCTTTTTTAAGAAACAATGACATTTATTAAAGTTAATAAAATTTGTAGATAAGCTTTCTTAAGAAACAATGACATTTATTAAAGTTAATAAAATTTGTAGATAAGCTTTCTTAAGAAACAATGACATTTACTGAGGTTCCGTAAATGCAGAATAGCAAAGAAAAAATATACGAATTTTTGCGCACGACAGAGATCACCAGTCAGGCATTTCCCTTCCATATTGAAAATTCGTACTATCGCTATTAAAATTTCCATAATGACAAATTAGGAAGCTCCATATTTGTTTTGTATAAAGATTTATCCGAGTTTTGTTGAACATTCCGATGTAATACATACAGTATTTGATATCTGATATTAGTACAGTGCACACATATACGTACGTACGAATTTTCATATTTTTTTTGAATTTTATTAAATATGAAGTGCTCAAAGTGCAAGCTTAAAAGACTTTCCAAAGAATTCCCTTTGAAAGCCGTTTCGAATCTATGCAAACACATCCCAACTTGGTGCTTAGAGGTTCTAAAAAATTTTATTTGTATACCTGCTAAAAATCATAATATATATAATATTTTTTTATTTTTTTATTTGCTACGAATTTCAAGTGCGTAATAACATATTTAGAAGACAAAGCTGAAAGCAATGACCTAATAGGACCTGGGTGTCCTGAATGTAATGAAGTTCTCGCCCAAAAAGAAATAGATTATATAACGTCATTTTGGACGCGAGCATCGTTTAAGCTTAATATTCCGAATTTTTCACCAGAAGAGGTTACAGAAGTTGCAAATGAGACCGGTGAATTTTATGTTGCATTATTGAATGGTCAAAAATACACATTCAAGCTTGAAGAAACTAGTTCAGTTAGAGCATTGAAGATCGCGTTGATGAAAAAGACTGCCATTGAAAGTGGAAAGCAGAAATTAGTATTTAAAGGTGTCGAATTGAATGTAAGTATCGATCAATATGTTCGGGAAATATTTTCTTGCAAGCATAAAATTTACTTCGTTTATAGGAAGATGATAAAAGTATCGTTAGCTATGGAGTCCACGCCGGGTGTCACATTCAACTCGTAGTTATTCTCTATTCTATTACGAAAGAAGTTTCTATCGCCGATCTAGCATTTGATTTGTATTGGGGATATCCGATAATGGGACGAGACTACCTTGATGGAACTTGTTTAATATATGCTGGAACGTCACTTTGGAAAACGTATGATTACAACAAAAAGTGTTATCCTAACATACATTATATCAGACACTCAGGTGATATTATGAATGAAACTAATAGACAAGGTCGGCAATAAATATGAATTAAATTAGGATGATATAGTTTTATACAAATTTATACTATTGTAATGTAGGTCATCACCGGATTACCATAAAACTGAATCAACTCCCAAAAGAAGTTTCTACACTCTATTTTGTTCTAAGCGCTTGGACCTGTCCAAACATCAGTCACTTTGTCAATCCGAGCTTTCAATTATATGATGAAAAATCACCTCAAGAACAGTTATGCAATTATTCGATTCAAACTGCCGCGAACTCTCAAGCCGTCATAATGTGTTATGTTGCAAAATCATTTGAAGGCACATGGCAAGTTATAGAAGCTGGTGTTGAATCTAATGGGAATGCCAGAAATTATGATCCCATTAAAAGAAAAATTCTAGCATTAGAACAAAATATGAAGTAAGATTTGTCAGAAATTGGACACTTATAGATTATGTACATAGTTAACAATAAACAGCTAGTACATACGTGCGACATACGTGTTTCGTAAGTATAGCGAACTTTTATATTCATTGTGATTTATTGCTAAACAGCAATCAATTCAGAAAACCAAAAATTGAGTATAATGATGCTGTATACGACATTGATATTAGTCTTTCGAAGATTTATTAAATTGTCAAGATGCTTCACTATAAAAATAAAATGTTCTTATATTATACGTACGTAAAAGAAAAAAAATAGCAAGCTGGTTACAAATTTTTCTATTTAACAGTTTAAATTGTATATTATAAACTAAACAGTAAGTTTAATATTCAAAAGTAGCTCTTATATAACTCAGAAATACCTCGTCAGTTCGACATCACAAAGTTGTTTTTTTATAAAATCTACATAGCTCTATCAAGTTATATAAATGTTATATAAAATTTTTATTTAGATTTACAAACCCAA
>CAJVPY010001699.1:0-18515 GCA_910591965.1 Dentiscutata erythropus | reverse complement strand
TTATTAACTGCTGTTGCAAATCCTAAATCACCAATATAAGCATTATATAAGTCATTTTGAAATACATTGCCACTATGAAAATCACAATGAATAATATCATTTGAATGAATTAATTGAAGATCGAATGCAATATACGATATCAATTCTAATTTTTTCTCCCATTTCATTTGTGCAACTTTGTTAAGATTCTTACGTAAAGATCCCATTGGCGCATATTGCATAACCAAAATATAATCACCCGTTTCTTCATCTTTTGATATTCCATGACATTGCAAAAACGTGGCGTTTTTACTTCCAATATTCGAATATGCAATTAACTATAAATTATAAATATTAATAATAATATAATAATGACATTAAATAAATTAAAGTAATTACCGGTAAGTATTTACCTCTTTTATAAGTTCCTTGTAACTATTTTTTGATCCATGAAGTAATTTAAGAGCAACAGATATATTTTGCTCACCAATTTTATTGATACGTATCCAGTTAGCAAAATACACAGTTGAAAAACCACCTTTGCCAATTTTGCTTCCAAATTTTAATTCGCTGAATGGAATCCATGAAATTAATAATTTATTTTCAAATAATAATTGTCTTATAGAATCATCGAAATTTTCATAGTTATCTATTTTTTGTAAATTATAGTTTTTTGCTTTTCGCAACCATTCGTTAGCTTTTTCTTGATTAGGCGATGTTCCATAGCCATTTCGATAACATAACCCTAGTTTATATTGTCCATTCGAATCGCCACCTTCAGCAGATTTCAAATACCACTCGAATGCCTTTTTTTCATCCTTATCTGTGCCTATGCCATTTTCGTAGCATACTCCAAGATTATATTGCGGAATGGAATCGCCACCTTCAGTAGATTTCAAATACCACTCAAACGCCTTTTTTTCATCCTTATCTGTGCCTATGCCGTTTCCGTAGCAGTTTCCAAGATTACATTGCCCACCGAAATTGCCACCTTCAGCAGATTTCAAATACCACTCAAATGCCTTTTTTTCATCCTTATCTGTGCCTATGCCATGTTGATAACAGAATCCAAGTTTATTTTGTCCATTCGGGTTGCCACCTTCAGCAGATTTCAAATACCACTCAAATGCCTTTTTTTCATCCTTATTAGTGCCCGTTCCATATTCATAGCATTGTCCAAGATTATATTGCGCAGTGGAATCGCCACCTTCAGCAGATTTCAAATACCACTCAAATGCCTTTTTTTCATCCTTATCTGTGCCTATACCTTTTTCATAGCAGAATCCAAGATTACATTGCCCATCGGAATTGCTACCTTCAGCAGATTTCAAATACCACTCAAATGCCTTTTTTTCATCCTTATCTGTGCCTATGCCATTCTCGTAGCATACTCCAAGATTATATTGCCCACCGAAATTGCCACCTTCAGCAGATTTCAAATACCACTCAAATGCCTTTTTTTCATCCTTACCTGTGCCTATGCCATTCTCGTAGCATACTCCAAGATTATTCTGTCCTTGAGAGCTGCCACATTCAGCAGATTTCAAATACCACTCAAATGCCTTTTTTTCATCCTTACCTGTGCCTATGCCATTTTCATAGCACCATCCAAGATTGCATTGCCCACCGGAATTGCCACCTTCAGCAGATTTTAAATACCACTCAAATGCCTTTTTTTCATCCTTATCTGTGCCTATGCCATTTCTGTAGCAATTTCCAAGATTATTCTGTCCTTGAGAGCTGCCACCTTCAGCAGATTTCAAATACCACTCAAATGCCTTTTTCTGTGCCTATACCATTGTAGTAGCAGAATCCAAGGCTACATTGCCCATCGGAATTGCCACCTTCAGCAGATTTCAAATATAATTCAAATTGAATTACTTCATCCATAATGATATCTGAGATTAAAAGTAATACGACGTATCCTTTGAAACTCAACTAAGTCTATTCGTAAAATTTGAGAATATATGATGAACTATTAATGTTAATGCCGGAAAAAAAGGTATTTATAGCATTACAGTCGCACTAGAAATTTGATTGTGCAACATTTGGTATCAGATGCGGTATACGCATCATAGGCAGACATTCGTATGATTGCAGTTTAATCAAATTAATTTTACATTATTTATACAGTTTAAAGCACTTTTCAAAAAAACGAAAACTACTATGAATAAACAAAAATGAAGTATATAGAAGGGTTGTATTAAAAATAATCAAAATTCTTTTTTATTTTAGAGAAATTAGCACGGTGATAACCTAATTTTAAGAAGTCGTTATTTGCTAACTTCTCTAAAACAAAAAAGAATTTTGATTATTTTTAATACAACCCTAATAAAACTTTCTATATACTTCTTTTTTGTTTATTTGTAGTAGTTTTCTTTTTTAAAAAAGTACTTTAAACTTTATAAATAATGTAAAATTAATTCGGTTATTCGCTATAGAGGATCAGTTCCCTATAGCATTTAAGTATTGCCGTATCCAGATTAATAGAGTACCCTATAGTTACTTTGGAGTACTATAAAATACTATAAAGTTCCTAATATTTAAAGTACGGATAAAAATTTACAGTACCAAACAGGTACTGCACAGTAATTCAATAGCTACCTTAAAATACTTTAAAGTATCTAACATCAATATATTAATATTAATCGATAGTTAGCGATTACACGATTTGCAGTCACATTTAATGTAACGAAGCTGTCAACATAAAATTACATATGCAAATTTAGGCTACAATATCCCTGAAGCCTTTTATAACGCAAAATTATACCAACCTTTATTATTCGAATATTTTTTAACGAACATGTTAATATCTTTGAATATAATAAAACTGACCTTATGGAGATTGGAATATTTTTTCTTAGTAGCGATATTAATAGGGTAGAAGCTTCTTTAATGGGAATTTTAGCTGTGGCTTTTTTAAACTTGGCTTTTCTTTTTTTTTAATGTTTTTACATATTTATTTTGGAATTATTTGTTGTTTTATCATAATATACAACATAACTAATACCAATTGTATCAAGAACACTTATGGTTCCGGAGGTTTTGAATGTAAATACAAACGGGAAAATGGAGTGTTAATGGTTGCTTTTAAATGACTTAAATTTGAAAGTATTTTATGTTTAAATGAAAAAATTATTAAATAAAATTTTTACTTGAACTACTTACAGATATAACGATAATATTAAATTATTTAATATCATAAATTAAAAGCCCAAATTATTTATTTGATTCAAATTTTATTTAAAGCAATTGAATAAATTTTATATTAAGCTAAATAATACTATATATACGAAATATACTGTATATTACATATTAAGCTCTTTTTTCATTTTTGCAATATTTAATTTTTTTAGTTCTAATTCAGCTTCACGTTCTTCTAAAGCAATTTCTTTTTCTCGAATTGCTAATTTTCTTTCTACTTCATCTAAATCTGTATTAGCTTGTTCGACTTTTTTACCTTCAATATTAGATTTTGTTCGTTGTCTTTTTTCTGAAACTGATTTAGTAGAATTTTTTTTGTGCTTATTTGCTAAAATAAATTATATTATTAATTAAATATTTAAATTAATTATATATTAATTAATATATATTTTACATACTATTTTTTTGTATAGAACATTTTGCTCTTGCTACTATGCCTTGATCACGACCAGAATAAGAAACTCCTGAAATATCATGTATTTTTTTTGAATGAAAAGTTCTTTTATCTTCTAAAAAACCTCTAATGTAAAATAAAAAATATTTTAATATATTAATAAATTAATTTATAATAAATAAAAAAATTTACTTTTGAATTGCTATGCGAAGACATAAATTTGTTCCATATTGATTTACTCTTGCATGACTACTTTCAGAGACATTAGTATTATATGGAGTAGAATACCATATATTAATAGAAATATTTGAAAAAGTAGGATTTAGAGATGCAATTACCCAATTTGTTGAATAAAATCTAATCCATCCTAAAATTTAAATAATTTAATAAATTAATTTTAATTATTATAAAATTTTTATTAATAATTATTACCTTCAAGTTTTTCATTATCAATTTGTTTAAGTATTTCAAATATTTCTTCAATACGTGCTTTTGTAGTAGCAGTAGAAATTTCTTTCATTAATTGTTTTATACTTTCATCATGTTGACAATTATGAATACTTCTAATAAAATTAATTATTAAATTAGACTAAAAAAATTTAATATATAATAATTAATTAAATTTACCTATAAAAATGTACTTGACAACTTTTAAAAATGTAGGTTAAATGTTCATCCCAGGTATATTTTGGTTCAATATTAGCTAATGCTAATTCTAAACCTTTTGTCTGACCTTGGTCTAAATCGCCAAGAATACATTTCCATCCTTTATTATGAATATAATAAAATGCTGGAGATTCATTTGCTAAAATTTTAATATAATTCCACAAGCTTGTAAAAATTCGATAATATATTTTAGCTGATGATCCATTTGTAAAAACTCGTGCATATGTAATACCTAATTAATTAATTAATTTAATATTAATATATATTTTATTATTTAAATATATATATAATTATAAATTTCTTACTTTGATTATAATTTTCACAATAACTATTTACTTCAAATTCATTAACTTCACCATGTACTCTTTTAAATGCCATATCAACTTGAAAATATTCTGAATTTTTCCATGCAATAGCTTGTTCTGCACTTATACAGATTATTATCAAACTTCCATCATTAAAGGTTCCTATAAAATTTAATAAATATAAATTAAAATAAAATATAGTAAATAAAATAAATAATATACTATTAATATAATAAACAAACCAATTTCTTGTAAATATCCATTAAATTCTTTATTTCCATTCCAGAATTCTGTAGCAATTCCCAATAAACCTTGTCTATAAGGAAACTGTTTTTGTTGTGCTTTGTTTACAAGGTATCTTAATTTGTCTAAATTATTAAGAGAAGCATGTATTTCGGTATAAAGATCTTTACCAAAATGTGCTTTTAATAAATTACTAGATAAAATTTTTTTAGGTGTAACTCATTCAAATGCTTAAGTAGCTTAATTAATTATATGTTCCAAATTAATTTGAATCTCAGTTGGGATATTAACTGGAGGTAGCACCAGATGAGTATGAATTCCTTTGCATATTAAAACAACAAATGGTGTTGCTTTTAAATCCAATGGAACAAGTTTAATAAATTTAACATTACAGTTTAATTTAATTATTTTTTCCTTTCGCTTAAAACCTTCATCTGATAAATAGAAAAATGCTAATATAATAAATTATATAAATTAGTAATTAATTAATATAATTATTTTAATATAATTAATTATTAATTACATACAGCATTCTTTTTTTTGAGAACTTGTAGATAATATTGTGCGACAATTTTTTATTGGTTTATTTAAATTAAGCTATAAATAAATTAATAAATTAATAAGTTAATAAACTAATAAATTAAAATTAAATAAATTATTATTACTTACAGATTTGCCTTTAAATAACTTTTCTAATATAACTATATCAATTTTATTTTCATCTATTTGATGATGTATATGTTTTTCTCCTGCTACCCAAGCAGAACATCCAATAAAATATGATAGAATATCATTATCAGATTTCTTTCCATAACGACAAATTTGTGCTTTACCCGTACAAGTTGAAAAGTTATAAGAATATTGAAAGTTTACATATGCTAAATATTTTCTTTATATTAAAAAATAAAATTTAGCTTAATTTAAATTTTTTTTTAAAGTTAAATAATAAAAATACTTACATATGTGTTTTAGCTTCTTTAGAAGTTTGTGAATCAACAGGTTGATTAATTTTATAAAAATCAATATCTGCATTAACTTCACTATGCTGTGTTTCTTTTAATTCACTTGATACAAATTCACACACTTTAGCTCCAGTACAAATTCTAACAGATTTATTTACTTTGCATCCTAAATATTCACATTCTATAATTTTATTACCACCACCTTCACCCATATTATATTGTATCTAATTGAAATTAAAATTAGTAAATTATTTGTAAAAATAAGCTTTAATAATTAATAATTTTAAAATTTACATCTAAAAAAGCAGCATTATAATCATTCCATTTAGAAATATTATAAATGATTGCAATGCCTTCGGAAGAGGTTGGAGAATATTCAATCGGTATTGGAGTATATCTAACTTCATTTATACACAAATTTTTTGTAAAAAAATTATGTATATTAATAATATTGGATTCATCATCTGTAGTTTGCATCTAAATAATAAATTTAAAATTTATTAATATAAAATAAAAATAAATTAAATTAATTTCATTGAACTTACTATATCATCTATGTCTATTTCAGGAATTTCAAGGTCGGATGCTTCACTAGAAGCAGCAGTTAAGTCAATAAAATCATCGCACAATGATGTACTTAAAAAACTTGAAAATTTAGATTTTGGCTTGTCACTTAATGTTGTCGTTGGTAAGTTTAAAGATTCAGGTGCTGAAATGTTTGAGGATTCGGATAATGAAGAATCAAGTTTCTTTAATGACATTATTGTAAATAACAATTAAAAAGTCAAATAACAAAAAAAAAAAAGATACATATTTATTTAATCAATGTTTAATCAATTGATCAATATTTAATCAATTAGTAATTAAAATAGATAAAAAAATTGAGATTCGTAAAATTCAAATATTATAGCCATGGCTTCATAATTATTATAAATAAGTAAAAAAAGAGTCATTTAGTTATCGTTATTAGGATGCTTTTTTCGAAATATACAAACTTGAACTTTATATGTATCGATGCATTAATATGCAATAAATTTTTGGTTGATCTGGAAATTAATGATCGAAATCTTTTGTACAAAATTGGATAATTCAAGTTTTACAACATGTTTAAATTATTTATATTGTACTATATACTATTTATTTACTACGTATGAAATAAACCAAGAATTGTATTTTATGCATTATAATTTTCAAGGCTTTAACTTTTGAGCACATTACAGTACTAAATATAAATATTACTAGAACTTTACAGTGCTATAATAATGTGTGTTTGGTACTTTATAGTACTATCAGATATTTGTAGCCGTACTATACTCTAAACCAGTATGGAACGGATACTAAATATATATATTCAAATTAATTTGATTTAAACTGTATGTACGTACATACATACCTGTACGTACATGTTTTCAGTTTTGTGTGTTGGCATATTTACGTATGTACTATACTTCATTTTAAGTATACTTCTCATTTTTAATATATGACAATAGAATGAAGTAGAATAATATTTTTACTTTTTTATTAATTAGTTTCCACTCAGTTGAATGTTTATTTGCTACCAATAAATGCATTATTTAAATTTATTCGAAAAAGTTATTTTGTTTCAAACATGTAAAATTTAAAATCAATTATTTTATTTTTTTACAATAGATAGCACCATTTTCATATTATAAATGCTCATTTTAACATCTTATATTCTTGCATTTCTTTATTGCAATAAACATAAACAGCATGAAATTTAATAACAAGGTATAATGACTATTTGTTTTGATAATGCTTTCTACGTTAACCCTAACAAACGCAATGGCATTATAACTCATGCTAAAAGGGATGCTATTCAAAATGTTCAGTAAGACTTGTTACAAGTAATAAAGTATTGCTCTTGGAATGACAAGTTATATAATGATAAATATTAACTGATTTTTGTCTATGATTTGATTGTGGGTTGGGTATTATAAAATACACCTTTAGTACCTTTAGTTTCTATATTGTATATCTTAAATATGTTTTTATCTGTTATTTATATATGCAAAATTTTCAATTGTTGCATTATTAATGCTTTATTATTATGATTATTATTGTTTTGCTCTTTTAGCTTATACATTGATTTCGAACACGGTTTTACTAGTTTTGCACTTATCGCTCAGATTAGTAATATTACTCTTGGCCATTAATAATGAAAAATTTAAAAAGGGAATTGAATTGTAAGCGTTGTGTATATATGCAAGACTAAATATAAAGTAGTAGAAAGTCTTAATGATTTTTATATGTCGCCCGTCGATTCAGAATTGACATGTACCATTTTGAATTTTTACCAATCAATGAATAACAACATCACTCGATTAATGCACAAATTATAACATCAATAAAGCAGCTTTAATTGATTGCAAATCGAGAATGTGTACCGGGTTGTGCTCCGGATGATCATATGGGTTGCCGTCAATTGAAATAAGGCAGATTGACATTTTAAAAAAAATTAATGCCTTAACTTTCACAGCCCATATCTTGATGGATTTTGAAGATATCTTAATTATTTAATAGTCAAAAGAAAGCTTATGATCTAAGCTTTCTTTTGAATACTAAATCATCAAAGTTCATCAAGATATGAGCTGTGAAAGTTAAGGCATTAATTTTTTTTAAAATGTCAATCTGCCTTATTTCTATTGACGGCAGCCCATATGATTGTTCGGAAATCAATCCAAATGAAATGATATCATCGATTAATTAAATAAACTATTGTACCATTTATATTTTGCTTCATACTTTACTTTATATTTTTCTTTATACTTTGCACTATATTTCGCTTCATACTTTTTGCTATATTTCTTTCATACTTTACTTTATATTTCGCTTCATGTTTCGCTCCATTTCGCTTTATATTTCGCTTTATATTTCGCTTCATACTTTGCTTTATATTTCGCTCCATATTTCGTTTCATACTTTGCTTTATATTTCGCTCCATATTTTTTTTCATATAAAATAATAATAATAATAATAATAATAATGCAAAGCAATTAATTTAACTTGTCTGATTTACCTACTCCACTTCAAAAAATACCTCTATCTAATAATTCTTATAAAATAAAATGGTTAAATCTGAAAAAATAAATATTGGACAACTTAATATGGATTTATATGTGGATATTAACAGCTAAGAGGTGCCTTAATTGGATAAGCGATATCAAAGATCACTATGCGACTTAGAAAGAACATAAAAAAGCTGAATCTTTATCATCGGGCAAACCGGCAGCTTATATCTATCAACGAAATTCTACAATAATATTTCTCAAGAAAATGTCGATCAAACTATAATGAAATCACGCAAAAAAGAAAAACTTCCGAAAAAAAAGGATAATTTATAAAAGAACATTAACACATGCAAACAAAATTTATAATAATATAAAGTTTTTAAACGTTCATAAATATAATATATACATATTATTATGTATCGTAATATTTACGCGATATATAATTGATGAAAAGAAATATACAAATTAACTGTGTGCTAAATTAACCTCGAAAATTTTCTGGACATTTATTACGGACCATTACGTGATCGTAATTTTAAACAACTGACATTTTTTTGATTTAAAAATTTTGTATTTTGATTGTTAAATACTGTTTCTTAAAATTGATTATCAAAAACTTTTAGACTAGTGTTACCATCGGTTGGGAGAGCAATTGCGGATGTTAATCCAATTTAGCACCGATGGATAACCAGGTTCAGGATTTATAACACTTATACACGTGGTATGATGTCACGAAACACTTAAGCTGGGTCACTTAACAATCAAACTTTAATTACCTTGAAGGTTTTAATGTATACAATAAGAAATGCGAGACAACAATAATAAAGAAATAAAACAACAATAAAAAGAACAAAATAAACCAATAAACTAATACATAAACTCAAATACAACATAAGGGGGGATCCGAATATAAACTATAACTAAGACATCAAGGGTTCTATCATTGTTTGAGACAAAGCCTGCCTAAGGAAACTTTACTAAGGCGGGAACCCAGGCTTTAAATACCTTTTACCTTACTAAGAGCTACTGCGCTATCTTTAATCCCAGACTTATCTTCTTAGCAATCAATCTTCGGGATGTTAACAACCCACATTAAAATAGCCTCCAAATATTGATCACAACAATTGTGAGCTAAGCGCACAATGATTGTGAGCTAAACACACAATGATTGTGAGTGTAACCAACCACTGGGATTGCTCTGTATCTCTAAGCCTTCATCCGCCACCTAAGAGCCTCACAATATTCTTGTGGCTTTGGGTCATTTGGGCTTTTAGTACCACCAAATAGTAGCCGGGCCACGGGTTTAAAATTTAAACCATGGCACTAGTTTATTTAATTGTTTTGAAAATATTAAAAATTAAATATATTTCTACTAAAACAAATTAGTTTTAGTGAGCTATAACTATATCAAATTTTCATAAAAAATTTTTTGCCAATATGTAGAAGGCATAAAGTATTCAAATACCATTAATTCATTATTTTAAATAAAACCGGAGGATTATAATATACATACTGCACTAATAAGATTATAGTATATATCTTCGGTTTATAATGTATTCAGGTGATCTTTTTTGCGAGTTGTTACTTATTGCTCTACTCAAACTAAAGTAAATTGATCAAATCAAATATGAGATTTGCTGTGAACATTAAGGTTAAGTACTGAACTAACGTAATTCAAATACAAAGAGTGCCTGCACTTGTGTTTAAATAATTCTTTACATCATTTATTCGGGTTTGAAATAATTTTTGATACTAAACTTAAAGTCACTTTGTCAAATTAAACACCTATCTTGAGAAAGCTATATTAAGGAAATATAGAATTTCGATACTTTCTAAAAATATTATAATTTTTCTTTTATATATAGTACAATATTTAAAGTAATCGATAAATTTTTTAATAGCTTTAAATAAAATATGAAACATATAGTCAGATATCCTAATACAACCCACTAAATGCAACACCTTTCTAAATGCAACACCTTTATAAATGCAACACTTCCCTAAATGCAACCTCTACCTCTAGCCCAAATATACATGCCAGACTCCATATGTGCAATGTTTTCTAAATGCAAGCAGTCAAAAGGCTGATCCCTTCGAGTTACATTTAGGGAGGTTTGATTATACATAGCTAATAGCTCAAAATACTCTAAAATTTTTTGGATTCATATAATTAAAATATATTAACATTGTTACATATTTATTCAACATCAATACTAATTTTTTTAGAGGCAATTTCGTATGTTTTCGTGGATTGTCGGTCAATATAACTAATAAACTTACTAGTATAAATCGTACTATAATCCAAACTATTGAAGTTAATATTATTTTCAATTACCATCTCTTCATCTGATTTTAAAAATTCAGCTAAAATCTCTACATTATTTTTCCAATTTAAAATAGTTTGGTGAATTTCTAGGGCTGATGGTCGTTTTTCTGGATTTTCATCCCAACATTTTTTTAAAAGATTCATATAGCATGATGTTGTGTCTTTAATAATAGTTGGTCTCATACCGTTACAGATTTCAAATGTTAATTTTAACCTGTCTTTATATTCAGAAAATACAATATTTCCTGAAGAAATCTCCCACATAATCATTCCAAAAGAATAAATATCTGATGCTTTGGTGAATGGTTTTCCCTGCAAAACTCCTGGCGCCATATACGTTAAAGCTCCATAAATCCCCCTAGACTCTGTGTCTAGTGTTTTATTAACTGCTGTTGCAAATCCTAAATCACCAATATAAGCATTATGTAAGTCATTTTTAAATACATTTCCACTATGTAAATCACAATGAATAATATCATTCGAATGAATCAATTGAAGATCAAATGCAATATACGATAACAAATCCAATTTTCTCTCCCATTTCATTTGTGCAACTTTGTAGAGATTCTTACGTAAAGATCCCATTTTTGCATATTGCATAACTAAAATATAATCTCCCGTTTCTTCATCTTTTGATACTCCATGACATTGTAAAAATGTGGGATTTTTAGTTCCAATATTTGAATATGCAATTAGCTATAAATTATAAAAATTAATAATAATAGAATAATAACATTAAATAAATTAAAGTAATTAACGGCAAGTATTTACCTCTTTTATAAGTTCCTTGTAACTATTTTTTGATCCATGAAGTAATTTAAGAGCAACAGATCTAATTTGCATGCCGTTTTCACTGATACGTGTCTATGTAGCAAAATACACTGTTGAAAACCCACCTTTTCCAATTTTGCTTCCAACTTTTAATTCACTGAATGGAATCCACAATATTAATAAGTTATTTCCAAATAATAATTCTCTTATAGAATCATCGAAATTTTCATAGTCAACCGCTTTTTGTAATTTATAATTTTTTGCTTTTCGCAGCCATTCAATGGCTTTTTTTTGGTCGGGCGATGTTCCATAGCCATTTCGATAACATAAGCCAAATTTATGTTGCCCATTGTAATAACCATTTTTAGCTGATTTCAAATACCATTCAAATGCCTTTTTTTCATCCTTATTGGTTCCCGTTCCATCTTCATAGCATAGTCCAAGATTATATTGTGCATTGGAATAATCATCCTCAGCAGATTTCAAATATAATTCAAATGCCTTTTTTTCATCCTTTGCTGTACCTATGCCAAGTTGATAGCAATGTCCAAGATTACATTTTCCACTCGGATTGTCACCTTCAGTAGATTTCAAATACCATTCAAACGCTTTTTTTTCATCCATATCTGTGCCTATGCCTTCTTGATAGCAGAATCCAAGATGGCATTGTCCATCGGAATTACCACTTTCAGCAGATTTCAAATACCATACAAATGCTTTACTTTCATCCTTATCTGTGCCGATACCATTCCTGTAACAGTATCCAATATGATTATATCCATTGGAATTACCACCTTTAGCAGATTTAAAATACCATTCAAATGCCTTATTTTTATTCTTTGCGGTTCCTATACCATTTTGATAACACCATCCGAGATTATTTTGTCCATTTGAATTTCCACTTTCAGCAGATTTCAAATACCACTTAAATGCTTTTTTTTTGTTCTTTTCTGTGCCTATGCCATCTTGATAGCAGAGTCCAAGATTACTCTGTCCTTGAGAACTACCACCTTCAGCAGATTTCAAATACCACTCAAATGCCTTTTTTTTATCCTTATCTGTGCCTATGCCTTCTTCATAGCAGAATCCAAGATTACATTGTCCAGCCAAATTGCCACCTTCAGCAGATTTCAAATACCATTTAAATGCCTTTTTTCATCCTTATCTGTACCTATGCCATTTCTGTAGCAGAATCCAAGATTACACTTCCCATCGGAATTGCCACCTTTAGCAGATTTCAAATACCACTCAAATGCCTTTTTTTCATCCTTTCTGTGCCTATACCATTTATGTAGCAGCCTCCAAGATTACATTGCCCATCGGAATTGCCACCTTTAGCAGATTTAAAATACCACTCAAATGCCTTTTTTTCATCCTTTCCTGTGCCTCTGCCATATTGATAGCAAAGCCTAAGATTACTCTGTCCTTGAGAACTGCCACCTTTAGCAGACTTTAAATACCTTTTAATCGCCTTTTTTTCATCCTTATCTATGCCTATGCCATTTCTGTAGCAGAATCCAAGATTACATTGCCCATTGGAATTGCCACCTTTAGCAGATTTCAAATACCACTCGAATGCCTTTTTTTCATCCTTATCTGTACCTATGCCATTTCTATAGCAGAATCCAAGATTACATTGCCCATCGGAATTGCCACCTTTAACAGACTTCAAATACCACTCAAATGCCTTTTTTTCATCCTTATCTGTGCCTATGCCATGTTGATAACAAAATCCAAGATTATTCAGTCTTTGAGAATTGCCACCTTCAGCAGATTCCAAATACAATTCAAATTTAACAATTTCATCCATAATGGTTAAAAATAATACAACATATCTGTTGAATCTCAATTAAGTCTATTCCATTACATTTGAGAACAAACCGATTAACCATTATTGCCAAAAAAAGTATTTAACCTCTTTATACAACAGCACTTCTTTTCCCAATTCACATATTTGTTGTATTAGTGTAACTGCCCTTATAATTTTTTATTTCCTAACTTATTCCCCATTAGGTTCTCATTCTATGATCAACAAAACACTTTCTATATGCATTCACGTGACCGACAGCCAATCAAGCCATAAAATTTTGATTAACCCAAATCAGCTTGACGAGACATGTCATTATTCTAAAATTTAAATACCAGGGATTTATTCAAAGATTTACATAAACAAGGCTGAAAACTAAATGAAAATGTACATTTGAATTTTGTGAAATCATGAAATGTATACATCTTAATATCATCTAAGTGAATGGACAAATAATTATTTTGTAAATTTATTTATTTAGTTAAAACAAGTGGGTATTAAAAAACTGGGGTAGATTGAAGAAGAGTTAACTCAGTGATCATCACAACATTACATGATAAGTGTTTGGCCTAAGTTAGGGTTAGGTTAGGGTTAGATTAGAGTTAGAGTTAGGGTATATTAGGCCAGTTTGTTTTAATTCAGGTAAACAAATTATGTCATTATATGTTTATCATGTAATCATCGATCACTGAGTTAACTGTTTTTCAAGTGTCCCAAAAACTATATATCTCAACCTTATTTTTGAAAAATTAAATAGCACCTACTTTTCAGAATAAATTTATTATTTGAAGAACATTATGGGAGAGTCATAGTGACTTGGCTGTGTGTGTGTTCGCAAATTAAGGGTTTGATTGGTTGATTAATAAAAACAACATTTGCTCCGAAAATACTCATTGTCGAACTGATCCGTGATAAGTTCTTTGTATCTTAAATGGCTTCCATTTAACTAGTTTATTTGTGAAGGTTTGTATTTGTGACAATCTAATTAAACGTTCTAATATATGAATCAAATCATTCAACATCTAAAAAAAAGCTCGTAGTTGTTGTCATCACAATAAAATGGTTGCAGCATCAAATAAATATTTTCAAGATTCTGTATTTGATAATTATATAAAATGAATTTATAAAAACATTTCATTAAAACTCTTTCCGATTATCACTTGAACCATATTTTTGAAAAAGATTTTACTGCAAGAAAAGACCTTACAAGCTGGCACTTGACCTAAAAACCTAGACAATAAGACAGCACCTGTCATTTAGAAGTAGTTCTCATATGCTACTTGCCGACAGGTTTAGAGTTTATCACTCACTGCATAGTCTCGGCACTTGTTGTTTAGAGGTAGTTCTCATATGCTACCTGCCGACAAGTCTAAAGTTTATTACTCACCAGAAAAAAGGTTGAGCAGGTGTTGAGCAGTAGGTCTTGACTATAGAAAAGAAAACTCACACTCCTTTAAATTGGTTTGAAGCTCAAGTGGTCTCTCTTTACCTCTTGTCGTTTTTCTGTTAGTCTTTAAAATTTTTTTATAAAAAGTGAGGATTTGGCTTACCCCCTCCAAAAGATTGGCATTGTTTACTTATCAAATCCGAATTGATCAGTAGATAGCAACTACGTGTTTGAAGATAAATATGTTGTATAGGCTCTAGAATGAGTTCTGGTCAAAAAAGGAATCTCTGGTGGTGGCATTAAGTGGCTTGAAACATGAGTACCCAAGTAACGACACCTTTACAAAAATATCATGATCTTTGTCATCGTTAGCGCTATATATGGAAAGTCAGATCCTAGTATAGCAGCAGCACTTGGTTTGAGATATGGACTAGATAGAGCTTGGATCCGGTCATCCGTTTTCATATTAAATTTAACAAATATCTATTAAATTTAATATGAAAACAGATGACTGGATCCAAGCTCTAGGACTAGGTTATTAAAAAAATTCGAAAATAGGTCAGAAGGAATTTTAATATTAAGTTTAGTCTTACAATAGAGATATACAGATGTTGCATCTGGTATATAATTTTTAAATTACCTGGCATGAGTTATAATAATGTGTCAGATCATTTAATTTTTCTTTTTTTCTACTTGTTTTATCTATTTTCATTTATATTAGAATCGGTTTAGATTTCTCTTTCTTTTTCTTCTTGTTGTTTTATTTTCTCTTTTGAGTTCTGTTTTCTTTTTTAGAACAATTTTTATTTTTTTTCAGTTATGAAGAAGCTTTTAGAGATTTTCTTTAAATGTACCTTCCTTCATAATATTGGTATATATATTAGTTTTATATAAAAATAGAAGGTAATATATATGATTTAAGTAGATTGAGTTCAGGAATATATTACCAAAATTTAAAATGGGATAAGCTTGAAAGAAGAGATCAGCTCTTAAAAGAAGTCTTTTTTTTGTAAATTGGTATATATGTTTGCACTATGCAGAAGTAGGAGAAAATATATTCTGCCCAAATATTGGTAGAATAAATCTAGAAAGAAAGTAAAATATAATTGGTTTGAATGTAGGTAGCTGAGTACCAAGCTATAGCAGGTTTTTAAATACGAGTATTACTATATGTGGAGCTTGTTGGCAATATCAGTGCAATAACCATGCTTGGGCACTTTTATAGTAGCCAGATATTTGCCTAATCTGTAAATTAAATAGTTAATTTTGTAAATTACTAAAATTCTAATAAATTAGTGTGAGGTCAAGCAAATTAAAGGTCTTTTCTGAGTTCTTCTGACATTGAATAAATTATATTAGCATAGCTCACAGGCATATATTTTAGCCATTTGTATCATATATAAAAAGAACAAAATAGAGAATTTGAACCATCTTTTTTAGCTGCGAAGCATATGAAAATATCTGGTTAGAAATAGAAAAGCAAGCTTTAGCATTAGCATAGGCCATACTTGAAGAAGAAACACAATTCGAATATACCTTAAAAGATTTTATGAACATAGTACTTGGCAACTCATGAAAGGCATGCCTAAAAAAAAAAAAGATGCTTATGCAGGGTTTGGTCTGTTAAGCTGATTTCACAAAGCTTCAAGAAATAAACAAAAAATCTATTTCAAGCCGGCAATATTATAAAGCGCTTTGTTATATTATACAAGAATGCTTTTATAAAATAATCTGAAGAAAATAATATGAAAAATTCGTAGCATGGAAAAAAAGTAATAATATAAGCAAGATAATCAAAAGAGAAAAAGGATCCAGAGAAGTGTTTGAAGCATCAGAAGAGAATCTACAAGCAAAAGACTCAGTGTGAGAGATTGGGCCAATAGAAGTTCGACTAGCAGAAAACCTACCAACAGAAAACCATTCAAGTAAAAAGAAAAAAATAGGTCTAGAGGAATCAGGTATAGTAGGAAAAAAAGAGAAGGAAAGATTATATTTGAAAAACTTTAAAGAAAAGGTAGTTGAGATATATAATCTAGTTAAGAAAATGATTTGGTTACAAATTTTAAACTTTTTTCCACCTAGTTGGTGGTCAAAGTAAAGTTAATTTGAAGTAGGATTTTTTATTATATAAATAGTTTTTTTAGGTAGCTAAGTACCACACTATATTGGGTTTTTAAATGTAGGTAGCACTACATATGGAACTAGTTGGCAAACATTAGTGCGATAACCATACTTGGGCACTTTTAGCAGCTAGGTATTGGCCTAATATATAAATTAGATAGTTAATTTTGTAAATTACAAATATTCTAATAAATTAGTGTGAGGTTATCAAAGAAAAAAATAAATAAATAAATAAATTAGTATAAGGTTATCAAAGGAAAAAAAAAAAAATTTTATATTTAATTAAACTTGTTTAAAATATTATTATATGCTAAAATACAACTCTTTTCAACAATTACTTAGTCCAAAATTCTCATGAAAGAAAACTACAAATTTTGTTGGAAAGTTATGGCCTAACATAGTGGTTTGTCTAAAGATCAACGTACTGCTAGCAGGACTTCTCTACAAGTAATATTTGGTATGCAAGCCAAAAGCATTATTATACAAAATAACTGGCAGAAGATGCTCTTGTATAAAAAATCTTGGTGGAGAAGAAGACTCTTTAGACACCCTTCTTTTTTTGTTAATGAAGCTCTTAGACCATACTTTTTTAAAGACACTGGAGAACAACAAAATATCCTGTTACTCTCTTTAAGCTATACTCTTTTTACTGAATTAAGTAATATCTTTTTACTTTTTCTTATCCTTCTATCGGTTTTTCAAAAAATTTTAACAAAAAGTGAGAATTTGGCTTACCCTCTTTAAAAAATCAATATTGTTTACTTCTCAATTGAACAGATTAGCAGAATGCAACTACGTGTTTGTTTATAGATAAATATGATACTTTTTTATAGAACTCAGCCTGGAAACTCTAATTATGGCAGCAGGTGGTTTGAGATACAGGTTCTTGGATAATGACAGCACCTGGCTTGAAATATGAATTAGGACAGGCAATAAAGCTATCCGGAGTTGGTGAAAAGGTCAAAAAGTAAATTTAACGTTAAAGTGAAACTTTACAGTAGAAATATATAAATATTGCATTTGTTATATAATTTTTATTAGCCATGCATAGGTTATAATAGTATTATCAGAGTTTTAGATTTCTTTTTATATTTTTTTTTCGCAATCAGTGTTTCTTTTTTTTTTTTCTGTTTTTTTTTTTTTTTAGTCATTTTCATTACTCTTTGTTAGAAAATTTCTCTTTTTTGTCTCATGTCCCTTAAAAAGAAAGAAGAATTAGAAGGAAAAAAGAAATTCTGACACAGTATACATCAGCAAATTTAATAGGGCGTAATATTGCGCAATAATTTACGAAGCGTAAGAAAACCGTAATATTACGTAA
>CAJVPY010001698.1:0-18519 GCA_910591965.1 Dentiscutata erythropus | reverse complement strand
CAAGTTCTTTACAACATGAAGGGTATGCAAAATATATTCCTACAAAAGATGTTAAATCAAAAAATATGTTACAAAATAATGAATCTACAACTTTTATTTAAAAAAATCAGCAATCAGAATCAGAAATCATCGATTACTTGATCTGCAAATTTCACATTTTTTCGCAAACCGCAATAAATTATTGTCAACTAAATTTCCCACCAATTTTTTATGAACGATGCAACAACTTAGCATCGATAAATTACCTTCTTGCAGTATTCAATATTTGGAAACGACCATTTTTATTAAAACACTTGACTCAGCTTATAAATTTAATATCCTAATGATGATTTTATTTAAACTTCACCTCAAATTTACAAATATATAATTAAAAATAAACCCGAATTAATTACGTACAGTATAAATATATAGAGATTTCATTATTAAGCTGCTGGCCTATTCTGTGCTTTTTTTATATATTATTATATATATAATAATGTATATAAAAGTAATAATAATATAATACGACATTATTCGTTTTTTAAAAAAAATTATTTAATTTAAATTATATTATTTCTTTTTTTGTGCAAACCATCTATGCGTAGCTGAAGATATTTTATTTATATCAAACCCTTGAGCAACAACTTTGCGTATATCGTCATGTATTTCATATGAAATGTTTAATGTTGATGTCATGATAAGAGCAAAATTTTGAAATGTTTTTAGATGCAGCCTTGACATCTACATTCAAAAAAGAAATTAAATATACAGTAGAAATTAATGATAAAGTGATAATAAATTATTTAGAAAAATAATAATATATATATATATATATATATATAGATCACGAACCAATTCACCAAGCTTTCCACCCCATTTACCTATTGGGATCGAAACTTTTTTATAATGGATGTTTGATAACTCTGGTATCGTTTGAAGAATTGATGGAATAATTGCGGTCGGATGTGGGTTTCCTTTCTTTGCTTCAATGGCAGCAAAAACTGAACAATAATCAAAGTATATACAGTATGAACTTATGATAAGACAAATTTCGGTGATAATATTATTTATACATACCTGCATTCAATATTTGCAATCCGAAATGATCAATTTTTTCATATTCAATGTCATCTTCAAAAAATTCGATCCATCCACCTGGCTTGGTCACTCTCACTATTTCTCGTGCAACACCTTCCAATTGCTCAGCAGTTACATATTTTGAGAAAAAACGTTGAAAAACGAAATCAAAAGTATTATCAGGAAAAGGGATGCCATCATTAACATTGCACTGTAAAAATGCAACATTTGAAGGAGTCTCTAAAGGATCAGGAAACATTGGTGAAATATCTAAACCAATAAAAATAGAATTTTGGTAGTCGCGGCTCATTTCGAGAATCCATTTTCCGGTTCCGCATCTTTTTGTGATTTTTAGATTATTAAATGTACAATAGGTAATCTTAAATTAAAAAGAGCCTAGATTAAACCTACCCGACATCCAATACTCTGGCCTTTCCTTTGGCCAGTCGTTCTTGTACTGGTGATGAATGGTTTCCTTGCCACGCATATTTCAATAAAGAATGTTGAAAATTTAATCTATCCGCTATTATTTATATATAAAGAAAAAAAAGATTGCATAATATGAAGATACCTTTACGAATCAAAGCTTAGATTATAAAGCAAAATAATATTTTACCTTCATCTTCATCATTTGGAAGCAAATAGCCTACATCACTATTGTTATGGTACCTTCGGCCATTTATATACCGGAAAGAATCCAATAAAGTGTCTTTATAGGTATCGTTCTCGGAAAGGTTATCAGGGGAGTCTAATTTATTGGTTAAATCAAACATTGAAAAAAAAAAGAAGCGTATGGTTATAAAAGAATTGCTTCAAGATCTTCATTCATCAAAAGAAAAGTCTAAAGTCCCGCATTTACACGGATTTATTTTGATTTTGGCATAACAGATAATAGACATAAACAGAAATGGCACAATTCAAATCAATCATTGTTCCTTTTGTGCGACCATTTATAGGCGAGCTTAGATCGCCTGCGTATTTATCCTGTTTCCTTTTTGTAGATAACTAGATTAACAGGCTAGACCAATAATATTCTTGTCAAATAACATTCTTGCATTCTACATTTCTGTCTATATTAAATAACAGAAGATGGATATTTTAAAATTATGTTGGTGTGTAATGACACAAATTTGCGTAGAACGATGAACATTCCGCGTGTAATTACTATTATTTTAATATTATTCGTACATTTACTTTTTTAAATTTACGTGCATAAATCAAAAATTTTGAAGGCCTATTAATACTACTTTTTATCATAAGGCATTTCATGACGTAAAAATTTAAAAATAGAAACAACAGCCCGACTTTTAATTCTAAAATTAAAATATTGTAGAAAAAACCCTTTTCATTTTTCTTTAGATCCGGAGAAATAATAATGCAGGATATTAGCTGATTAACGTTAACAGACCGTAAATCCCATCATCCGATTCACTGTAATTAGTGACGTGATGGGTAAAATTGATTAGCGTTAGATATTACTTATACATTAGCAAATTTAGGTAAAGAAATATTAATCATAATTACATAATTACCATCAATTTTATTATATAAACTTAATTGTAATAATCTGGTTAAACCCTCTAGCGCTAGACATGGAATAATTGTAATTAGCCATTTTCGGTTTAAACTACTGTATATATATGGGGTCCTTGCCTTGAAAATCACGTTATGGAACATAGTAAATCATATGTTCCATAACGTGATTTTCAAGGCAAAAACCCCATATTTTAATTTACCGCTCTAGCATTCATTTACCAACACCTTTATTTATAAAAGACAGATGATTATAGAGAAGGAATTTCAGATTTTGTCTATCATTTTCTTATGGAGAGACGCCGTTTATTACGTAATTTTTTTTAGGGGAGGGTCTATCACATTTTGCGATGACAAAGGTTTCGTCACTTCTGTGTTTGACTAACCTTAGTGATTGACAAAACTCCTAACGATTGATGAAACCCTTGACGAATCAATCTGATCAAATACAGTTGTCCCTCTCTCAATGAGCTTTATAAAATCTCTGGACATGCTATATTTAAATTTTTACGAATCTATCTATTTTTATTTCATTATAAAATTTCATAGGTTCATTTGAAAAACATAGCAATTTAAACCGAACTTTTATATTTGAGTGTAGCCAAATTTAAAATCATAACTGATCATAATAAATTTCTTAGTTCCGGGTTTTTTAATTTGACAGTATTCATTTCATGAATCTAAAACTGAAAATATTTTTTTATTAGTTTCTTTTGTTAGACTCATTGGAAACCTCCGGGTAGTTAATGCTTTAAATGAGTAACATGTTTTAGGGAAAATTAAATGAGTAGGCGTAATAATGCAAAAAAAAAACATCGTATGAACTAATTTATTTAAATTATGAAAGAAAATGAATATTAATTTTATGCTTCAATCATCATTATAGGTTTCATCATTCGATATCGTATATATTGCATAAATGGTATGATTTTGTCTTTTACAATATAGGACAAGTCCAAATCTTAATATATTGTGTCCAGTTAGTTTAATAACAAACATAGAGTAAGGTATATCTTATATATGAATAATAATAATTTCAGTAAAAACATGAATAAAATTAAATTTCTCTTAACGTCCTCTTTATAGTAATAGAGCCATTTTTATATAAGTTAACCCGAAAGTTATCCAATAAATATAATTTATTCGTTAGATTTAATAATTTGGAGGTTTGTTTTTACCATTAGGAGAACTAAAAACGTTGGAGCTTCATCACTTCGTCACCAGCGTTAACCAGGCACAGTCTCATGATCCTCCAACTTCCTCATACCAATCATATATTTCGGCAAAAAATAACGTTGGTCTCTATGTACATAATAAAAGTTAAAAAGAAAACACGATAAACAAATGATTACAACTCACTCTTGTTAAGTAAAATTTTCATATATCTAGTTAAATTTAATAATTCTGTGATTCAAATTTCCTAACTATTGTATATTGAGAGCTCAGTATAACAAGAGTGAGCTGTATTTGAACAGATAGGTTATTCCTATTATTTAACTAGTGCGTATAATATTTTAGAATTTACAATCTTTTATCAGTTCATATCAATCCATTTACAACCGAAGCTACTTTAATGGACCCTGTACATAACGAACTGTAAAATTTTAAATTTATATTTGGGAAGTATAGATTTGTATTCGATGTCTTTATACAATTTAATTCACCATTTTTCTATTATTATTCAGTAATTACGTTTAGACTAATACTGTAGTAGTTGGTGGTCTTGTTTCTTAGACAATTAAGAAAATCTCCCTCCTAAAAAAAAAAATAAATAAATAAAAAATAAAATAAAAATAAAAATGGGATTGGTAAAGAATAACAAATTTTTTGGAAATTGTGGGGTCGGAATTGCGCCCTCGATGTAAACAAAATTTTAAAGTTTATTCAAGTTAAAAATTGTGTTATCAACAAATTTGCACAAGAAAAGTATTAACCAAAATTGTTAGGTAAGATTACATCCCATTCAAAGTTACCTTGATACAGTCCTAATATAGCTTATTAGAATCAACAGAGCGTAACTACACTACTGATTGGTTATTCTATTAATGCTAGTTACCAAGGTAAATTTTCATAAACGATATTATGCATATTAATCCGAATTATATGAGAAAGTCAGTGTATCGACAACTCTGTTTTACCGATGTAACAAATTCAAAACATTTTACGTAGTGTACTGGGCGAGTTGAATTTCTTTGAAATACAAAAAAAAAAAATGTACAGTATTTAATCTGTAAAATTTTCTCCGTTTCTTCAATTATACGACTATTTTTATTTTTATTATATAAATATGGGAAAAAGTTATTCAAAATTACGTTCATCTACAAAGTCTCATTACTACAAATTTAAGCGTTTAAAGAAAGTTTTTCAAGGTGATGTCACAATTATAGAAGGTAGAAAATTTTATAATATAGAACATCTATATTATCAGCTTCCAAGTGACGATCTAGAAATAGACAGATTACAATTGCAACATTATTTAATGAGATATGTCTGGCAATTAAAATTTTCTTCTCCCGTGCGTGACCTCTTACGCGAAGGTGGTGTACGTGTTCTTGACGTTGGGTTCGTTTTAAACTTTATAACTTACAATAAATTCTTATTTTTATTATTTATAATATATCCGACTTTCAGAAATCTGAATTCATAGGCCACTAACAATTAAACCTAATAACACAGATTTTGTAGAAGTTGATATATTAGGAGGTCTTCCATTTCCAGATGAATACGTACTTTGATTTTACTTTTACCCGATTTTTCAATCCGCATATGTTGGGTAACTCACGTTATTCCAGGCAATTCTCATACGTAAGTACGTACAGTACGTACTAAATCATTTGTTTACATATTATCTTATTGGTGCTTTATAACACAAATAGCAATTTCCTTTATTGTTATTTGAACTGTTAACATTCGCATAAAATATTTATTAATCTATACTGTATACGTATTCATTTTTTATTATAGAGCTAATTCGAGTGATAAAATCTGAAAATGCGTAATTCAGGTGAGCACATGTAAATTTTAATTACTCATTTATATACTATTTAATTACTTAATTTCGACTAATTTATTTAAATTTGGAATTACCTTAGAAGAGTATGATGCACATTTTGATGATTATGCAAAAAAGTGGATAAATATAAATCTCAAGTTAGAGCACATAGGATTTGGGCGGAAAAGATTTAATCAAGAAAATTATTTATTATGTACTTGTAGTAAAATTACGCATCTTTTTGATTTTTGATTTTTTTGATTTTAAATTTTTATATACTCATAACTTTGGTTATAGCGAGACATTAATCATAATGTCATTACAATGATTATACCATTTTAACTATATTTTTAAAAAAAAAGGTTAGTATAGTTATACCAACATTTTAACTATATTTTTGAAAAAAAAAAGGTTAGTATAGAAAGATTTTACTAAGATGCTATTACAGTTGACCCTCTCAGAATCGGTATGGTGGACAGGTTTTGTATCAGGTTTGAGAGGTTATCAGATTTGAAAACAGTTTTATATAGCTTGAATGGTAATTTTTTATCGGTTTTGACAGGATCGGTTTGGAGAGGGTCGACTGTATTGGTTTTTTTTTGCTATTTTAAAATCATTTAAATTGTATACTATATAGCTTTATAATAAAAAACAAAGTTCTTATACAATTACCTCTTTTATAATAAATTTTTTTTGTAATGAACTTATTAACGAGTGTCAAGTGTATTTAAAAAAAAAATCAATTCACAAGATAAACTATTTTTTTTGAACACAGTTTTTGCTAGTTAATATACTTTGATTTTACTAATTCTTTTAAAATAGTATTATCGTATTTTATATACAGTAATTTTAATTAATTTAGGTATGCAAAAACATAGTGTTTTATTCCGTTTTCTTTTTGTAAGTAACTAGACTAACAGGCTAGACTAATTATATTTTTGTATAATAAACATTTGTATTCTACATCTCTGTTCAAAAAAATCTAATTATAAATAGATAATTTTAACAAATTTTGCGTAGAACGATGATATTTGAAACATAATTTATATTTAAATTTAATAAAATCAAATACTATTTTTATTATAAGGCTTTTCATAATGTAAAATTTTTAAAGATATTATAGATCCAGTAGCCCGGCTTTTAATTCCAAATTATAAAAGTACTGTATAAAAAAGCCTTTCATTTTTACATATACTAAACGTGACATAACTAATGAAATATAGAAAACCCCAACTAAAATCCGTATAACTACTATTTCTTTAGATCCGGAGAATTAGTGCTCTGAATCAGATTCGTACTCCAAAACTTGGTATTCGTACCTCTAAAAATCAAGATAAAAATTCTTCAACAATTTGGCATGTAGAAATTCGTAAAGATATAGTAATCTCGCAAATTTGATGAATCCGGTAAAAAAACACTATACAAATCTGACATAGAAACGAATAAATAAACGTTCTCCGATCATTTGGATTCCTAAGACGACATTATATGCTTTATAAATATTTATACGAATTTATTTCATATGTATTCATGAATTTATTTTTTCTAATGTTATGCATATATAATAAATGAATTAATTTGAACATATATAAATCTTATATTACTAAAGCAATTTATAAGCCAGGAACGAGAACTTCCCAATGTGTAAATTAAGCTGAATAAAAAAAAATAATGTCCTGATTTTTAAACTGAAAAATATTTAAATGCGCTTATATTTTTTGTTCGATTTCAATCAATGCTAACTAAACATTATTGTAATCAGAACATTCCATTCTAAGTACGGTTTGTTTTCTGATTATGCGAATCGTTAAAAACTCGTACGGGTTGGTGGCATAGTGATTGTGGATATATTGTATTCATTATCAGAATCGGAATCATCAAGACCGTTGATGTTAGATCCACTCTCCTGAATTAATTCTAATGTCTGTGTAATAATTGATCTCGCTCTTAGTATATCTTTTAAAACAAACCCTAATAGTGGTTTATTTATATAACCAGTAACCTCCCGAAACTCATGATGCTGAATTCGACTGACGTATCCCATTGGACTGTCCATAGTCAGGAGTTGTAGCCGATTCGCGCTGTTTAATATCCCAACAGTTTGTAATTTTCTAAGGATATTTTCGTCATTGTAGCATTCTTTTGAAAGTTGAATTAACATATCGTGAAGCATTTTACGTAATTTCAAGCTATCTTTAATATATTTTCTTCCATGTTCACCTTCCCACTCTCTTCCAGTTTCAATTGCGCCAAATTCTAATCTGCTCCCTTTCAACCTAAATATTCCATCCCCTTTTCTTCCGATCTTTTTCCGATTCATTTCACGGTTGGTTTGGTTTTTTCTATCACTTGAGGCTCTACTCATCCCATCAACTCGTATTAAATTAAAACTTGAATTACGAAATGCAGTGTCAATAAGTAGACCCCATATATTTAACTGATACCATCCTTCTAATTTTGATGAGTCCAGAGCAAAGTTGTCATCAGCTTCCCAGAATGTATGCATAATTCTATACGCGAGATTAATGTAATTTAAATCAAAATGCGCCTTATTAGAATATGATGTGCTGGTGGGTAGAAAAGGTTCAAAAATAACTTTTCGAAACTTGGATAAGTCTGTTACTGAGTATTTTTTCATAAGATTGATAATTGATGAATCAATGTTTGGCATCTTTTTAACTTCAAAAGACAATATTTCATTCCAATCTTCTTTGCTAAATAAGGACATTGCTTTATTGTCAACATCACTTATAATAAATGAATGCAGACACGATTCATATGTCAAGTTTCGTGCGTGTTCATATATAACTTTTTCGACAATGGTACCACTCTTTAACCTCCACATTTTCTGTGGATCCAGGTTACGATATGTGCTATCAAATTCGGTCAAATCAGAAATTTCTAATTCATCTTCGTTTATGCCGTTATCATTGGCATTTGTGGATTGGATGGGGTTTCTATTTCGCTAAATCAAAAAATTACAATCAATAATTAAATTCAAAGCAATTGAAATATACTGGCATTATTTTATTGTTTTTACATGATCTATTTCTTCGCATTCCTCGACAGGTATTAACTCTTCTATATTGTAATTGGTTATATTGGTTGAAGAAGGCTCCTTTTCCTTGATTGATTTTTCGGTTGCAAGATGTTTTGCCTTTACCTAATTTGTGAAAATATTAATCAGTATTTTTTACCTTATCTGCACAATGAAAAAAGAATAATTTACAAACACCTTTTGTTTTAATTCTGTTATAAGTTACTTACTTCGTTAACTTCTTCAATTTCACTACCATCCTCATTCTCCTTATTATCGATGTTACTATTGGTTGTTTTCTTTGAAGCTCCACCATGATCTTTATAAGATGATGCCAATTTGTCAGATGGTTTTTTAATGTTCAGCCTTTTATCCAAATTTTCATTAAATGCAACATGTGCCTTGAGTTTCCCTCTCTTTACTTTTTTCTATTATTCGATGTTGGTTTTATGAGTACTAAGCTCAGTTTGCAAAGTTTAAAAAAAAAAAATTAATATACATCAGCTTTCCGAATATTTTTCTCATCCTCATAACAAGCCCAGTCGTCATCGTATTCGTGATTTTCCCAGCTTCTCTTTAAACTTAATAATTTTTCTGATTGTGGAGCTTCTTGCAAAACTTGGCTTAGTCGCAATTCATAATCTCGGAGAGCATTTGAACGACTACGATAATTAAACCTCCCATAAAAATTAGAAGGACGAGGGTTTATGTGATTTAGCAAGAAGCTTTTTTGTCTCTCTCGACGCGTTTCAGTCATGAAGCAAGTATCCTAAACAAAAAATATTTATGTAATGAATTACGTGGAAACTTCCGAGACGCGAGGAGTAATACAAAAAATGTCGTGGTATCTCTCACGTGATATACAGCCAATCAACATTTAAAACAAAATTAGATAAGCTGATCTGTAAATAATGTAAATAATCGCGCCCTTATAAAAAAATTATCCTTTATTTATTAAATATCGTATAAGAATAAACAAACTATTCTAACTAGGCATATTTTAATGGTGTCTGCGACTTGTCAAGTAAGATCAAATTCATTCTCTATTTCGCTATAAAAACACAGCCGGCTTACTCGAGCAGAAAAAACTGAGCTTATTCACTTGTATTCTGCGGATTAATATGAAAATCATAAACCCTGCGCAAGTGTCTGCTAGGTATTAAGTTGAAGGTCGGGAAAAGACTGCGCTCATCTATCTGGATAGCAGGGACGTTATTACCAATCGGGAGTCCACCTGCGAATGACTGCGCTCGACCAGATGGATACGCTTCAACACCGGCTGTGTTGACTTTTACTCCTATATTATATACTAACGTACATTCTGTTATTTTAATATATATATAAACCAACCACTGTCAAAAATTAAAATCGTGAAATCATGCTTCTATGGAAAGTATTCGTCTAATTCCTTTATCATGCTGTTAATGTCTACTTTCAATTTGTCTAGATTTCTGATCAGATTTATTGCAAAAATAAAGTTATTGATATAGAAAAAGAAAAGTTTCAAATTATCGATAGAACATTGAGAAGTACATGATAAATCAAAAAATTCATTTATTAGCAAAAAGGTAGGTATCATAAATTTTCATTGGGCTTTGCTTTTGACACTGCATATTTCATTTTGTAATGATATAAATAATCATTTTTATTTTATTTTATTTAGAGCAGAAACAATAGATTCGATTTTATTACAATCAATAATTCATCTTATATCAATGTGAGTCTATGACAATTTTTCTTGGCAAAAGTTATCAGATGACAATTTGTCACGCGTGACTTTTATTCGCTCATGTTTTCGTATAATTAACTAAATATATCAGATAAAGTTAGACGGAGAACGCGGGGGTTACCAGGACTTAAAAAGGAAAACCGAGGCAAGCATTACAACCATTTCTTCTATCTTATCATCTCACACCTCTAATTCATGTGATGAAGTAAATATATTTACTGAAATCTCAGGTTTCGGATTATAAATTTTCGCCAAAAAATTTTTATTATACCTACTTTTTAAATCATACTGCTATACGAAAATCCGAAAACAGAATAAGCATTAATTTTTTTTTTTTGGTTTGTTTTTGTAATAAGTATATAAAAAATTTTCTAATTATTTAGCAACTTAGCAGTGAGTAATTTTAGCCATTGCTGATTGAAACGGTCCATTAAGTTGATCGATTGTTACTAGGTGGTGTTGTCGCTTTTCAAATAAAGAAAATTGGAAAAGTTCGACGGAAGGTTTTTTGAATTATTTTATTTGCAATTTGGCTAAATTTGTGAAGAAAAATACATAACCACGAATTATTTCATTATTTGTAGAGTTGTATTCTTGACAGTTGGCAGAAAGTTTCTCCGAAAGAACATAATACTGACTAATTATTTTTTCTTTCGGGAAAATGGCTTGAGTTATTGTATTAGTATTAAAAAAAAAAACTATAATTAGTAATTTTAAGCAGTAGTTTATTTATTTGCATTATTGTAACAGTATCAATAAAAATGAATATAAAATATTTCAAATGTTCATGTCGATTATTTTTTAAACAAAAGTAAAATTGCGGCCAGATATAATTAAGGAATTTTGAAACAGAGTTGGGTATTTTTTAAAATTACAAGCTTGTAAACGTAGGCCTCGGCAAAATTTTATTCTCTTGAGAATAAAGTACCGAACAAAAGACTTTATAAAATTTTCGTTAATGTTTAGATTATTTCGATTTTTATTTATTTATTTTTTTTTACTACAGTAGCAGAAAGAATTTTGAAAGTGCATAAATACTTTCGCTTATTTTGAAATTTTTTTTTTTTTGACGATGGTTTTGATTTTACGGCTGCGCTAAGGTGGCGTGATCTAGTTTACCCAATTGAAGACGGTATTCATGCGTACTGACGAGGGGAATTAGGGCTCCCATCAAAATTATCAAAATTTTAAATAGACCAAATTCAGTAAAAAAATTTCATCGAATTTGGTCAAGTGGTTGCCGAGATATCTGCTCAAAGTTTGAGATAAATTTGACGCAGCTTCTATTTTGTTGCTTTTTTTAAAACTTAGAGCGAAGATATTTCGATAACCACCTGATCAAATTCGATAAAGCTTTTTATTTGAATTCTTGAATCCATAGAATTCAAATAAAAAAATTTTTATTAAATTTGGTCAAATGGTTATCAAAATATTTCGCAACAAAATTTGGGGTGCTGTCTTTATTTTGATAAGTATTTTGATTTTTTTAAAAAACTTTGAGCGAAGATATCTCGACAACCACTTGACTAAATTCGATAAAAATTTTTTTATCTGAATTATATGAATCTATAGAATTCAAGCAGAAAAGGTTTCATCGAACTTTATCAGGTATCTTTACTCAAAGTTTAAAAAAATCAATATCAAAATAGAAGCTGCTCCAAAGAAAGATATCTCGATGAAATTTTTTGTATGATCATCGTCACGTGATAAGAAACTGACTAAATCGATCATAGTAGAATAACTAGTGTTTGGATTTTGATCTGATCCCAACCGTCGGATTAGTTTTGGCCCAGAAAATTCGAATTGGGCCAGATTGAGCGGGATTGTGCCCAATTTTAAAATTAGGGTACCTAAAAATTTTGGATCAACCGGGATTTTTAATCCGATTCGAAACATTAGATATTAAACAGTATTTAGCAAATTTAGAAGAAAGAAAAAATTACGTAATATTAAACATAATTACATAATTAACATGTTTAACTAGATTAGTTCTGGTGTATAAGGTACGTACTTGATTTATAATGGTAATTGATTTTCAAATTTGGTTAAACCCTCTGGTTTGTGTTAGCGAAAATCCTGAGTAATAATAGTTAATTCTAATCTCTAGTGCTACGTAGACGTCATTAGCCATTTTCTGTATATATACGTCAATATTTATTTTACCAACATCTTTATTTATATATAACAGAAGATCTATTATAGGACGAATTTCAGAAGATATTTTGTCTATCATTTTCCGACGGAGAAACACGTAATTTTTTAGGGGAGGGAGGGAGGGTCGCGGTCTATCACATTTTCGATGAAGAAGGTTTCGCCATTTCTGTATTTGACGAACCTTAGCGATTGACAAAACTCCTAACGATTGACAAAACCCTTGACGAATCAATCCAACCAAATACAGTTGTCCCTCTCTCAATAAGCTTCCTTATAAAATCTTTAGATATGCCATATTTAAATTTTTTCGAATCTACTTTTATTTCGTTATAAAGCTCCATGCATTCGGTTCACTTGAAAAACAGTAATTTAAACCCGAACCAACAGGCTCATATAAAAAATGCTTCTATATTTTGAGTGGCCAAATTTAAAATCATAATTGATCACAGAAATTTCTTAGTTCCGGTATTTTTAATTTGACAGCATTCATTTCATGAATCTAAAACCGAAAATATTTTTTATTAGTTTCTTTTGTTAGACTCATTGGAAACCGAAAATATTTTTTATTAGTTTCTTTTGTTAGACTCATTGGAAACCTCTGGATAGTTAATGCCTTAATTGAGTAACTTGTTTTAAGAAAAAATCAAATGAGTAAGCGTAATAATGCAAATAAAAAAAAAAAAAACATTGCATGAACTAATTTATTAAATTATGAATTTTATGCTTCAATCATTATAAGTTTTATCATTTGATAGGCATCTTTAATATATCGTATAATTGCATAAATGTTATGATATGAGTGTTGCAAAGCGAAACCTGGAATTTCGGTTTTTGCCGGCAGATCCGACTCCTGATGAAAATTAATTTCGGAAACTCACAGGTTTTCGCTTTGCAGCACTCATATGGGATAATAATAATTTTTTGGTTTAATATTAAAAACATAAAAACATAAAATTTGAACTTTCAAACTACTAAACCTACGTGAATAAACCTACATTTATTGAATTTCTCTTAACGCCCTCTTAAAGTAATAGAGCCATTTTTATATAAGTTAAAACAAAAGCTTGTTTATTAAATATAATTTTTATTCAAGTGGGTTTAATAGTTTGGAAGTTTGTTTTTACCATTAGGAGAAATAGTTTGCAAAAAATTATTACTGTCAAATTTTAGATCCATCACTTTGTCACTCCAGCGTTAACCAGGCGCAGTCACATGATCATTCGACTTCCTAATCACATATTTCGACAAAAAACAACGTTGGTCTCTATGTACATAATAAAAAATTCACTCTTATTAAGTGAAGTTTCTCATATAATTTATCTAGTTAAAATTTAATAATTCTGTAATTCAAATTTCCTAACCATATCGTGTATATTTTAGAATTTACAATCTTTTATAAGTTCATATATATCCATTTACAACCGAAGCTACTATAATGAACCCTGGACATACGAACTGTAAAATTTTAAATTTATATTGGAAAGCATAGATTTGTATGTCTTATTGTTCGATGTCATTATACAATTTAATTTCATTTTTCAATCTGTTCTCTATTAATATTCAGCAATTAAGTTTACCCTTTATCCTAGACTAATAGTAGTTGGTGGTCTTGTTTCTTAAACAATTAAGAAAACCTCCCTCCTTAAAAAAAAAAAAGGGATTGATAAGAAGCATTACCAAATTTTTTGGAAAATTGTAAGGTCGGAATACTGTGCGAATGCGCCCTAGATTATCAAAATGTAAATAAAATTTAAAATTTATTCAAACTAAAAATTGTGGTATCAACAAATTTCTGTAAAATTTGCACAAGAAAAAGTAGTAACCAAAATAGTCAGGTAATTGTCAGGTAAGATTAAATCCCATTCAAAGTTACCTTGAGACAGTCCTAATATAGCTTATTGAAATCAATAGAGCATAACTACTGATTGGTTATTCTATTAATGCTAGCAAGTTCCCAAGATAAATTTTCATAAACGATAACGGAATATTATGCATATTAATCCGAATTATATGAGAAAATCAGTGTATCGACAACTCTGTTTTACTGATGTAACAAATTAAAAACATTTTATGTAGTGTACTTGGCGAGTCAGATTTCTTTGAAATAAAAAACATGTAAAGTACAGTATTTAATCTGTGAAATTTTATCCGTTTCTTCAATTATACGAACTACTTTTATTTTTATTATATAAATATGGGAAAAAGTTATTCAAAATTATATTCATCTACAAAGTCTCATTACTACAAGTTTAAACGTTCAGATAATCCAAGTGGTTTAAATGTCCCTTCTCCACCAGTAAAGAAAGTTTTTCAAGATGATGTCACAATTATAGAAGGTAGAAAATTTTATAATATAGACCAACTACATTATCAGCTTCCAAGTGACGATCTAGAAATAGACAGATTACAATTGCAACATTATTTAATGAGATATGTCTGGCAATCAAATTTTTCTTCTCCTGTATGTGACATCTTACGCGAAGGTGGTGTACGTGTTCTTGACGTTGGGTTCGTTTTAAACTTTATAACTTAAAATAAATTCTTATTTTTTTATTATTTATAATATATCCTCTAAATTCCTTTACTATCTTGTAGGTGTGGACCAGCAACTTGGACTTTAGAAATGGCTTTCGACTTTCAGAAATCTGAATTCATAGGCATTTATATCGTACCAACGATGCCATTAACAATTAAACCTCAGAACACAGACTTTGTAAAAGCTGATATCTTGGAAGGTCTTCCATTTCCAGATGGACACTTTGATTTTACTTTTACCCGATTTTTCAATTCCGCATTTCCTTCTAGTTGCTGGACAACTCACGTTATTCCAGGTAATTCTAAATCTCAAACATCCCATTTTAAGCAATGTTAAGTGGTTATCATATCGTTATCGGTGTTTATAACACAAATAATAACTTCCTTTATTGTTACGTACTTGATTCGCATAAAATATTAACTATATATATAATATATATATATGATGTAGAGCTAATTCGAGTGACAAAATCAGGTGGTTATGTCGAATTTATGGAATGGGACACGGAAGTGCGTAATTCAGGTCCACTTACAACAAGACTCATGAGCGCACGTAAATAAAATTCAATTTTAATTACTCATTTACTATTTAATTATTTAATTTCGACTAATTTATTTACTTATTAACCCTTAAATTAATCCATACAGTCAGACAAGATTTGGAATCTCATGAAATAGATATCGAAATACCTAATAAGATGGCCGCTTTACTACAAAACACTGGCAAATTAAAAAATATAATTCACGAATACCGAGATATTCCTGCCGGTAAACATGGTGGTAAACTTGGTAAATTAACAATTGATGATGCTATATCCATATTTAAATTTTTTGCCCCAAAATTTTCTAAAAACTTTGGAATGACCTTAGAAGAGTATGATGCACATCTTGATGATTATGAAAAAGAAGTGGATGAATATAAATCTCAAGTTAGAGCACATAGGATTTGGGCGGAAAAGATTTAATCAAGAAAATTATTTATTTCTATATATTACGTACTTGTAGTAAAATTATGCATTATTTTGATTTTTGGTTTTAAATTTTATATGCCAGTACACGTAATTTTGGTTATAGCAATACTATCCGAGACATTAATCAAAAATGTCATTACAATGATTATACCAACATTTTAACTATATTTTTTGAAAAAAAAAATCAGTATAGGAAGATTTACTAAGATGTTATTATATTGTTATAACCAGAGATATGTACAAAATTTTATGCAATTTAAATTGAATATATGTAAACCATTAATTTTTTTTAAAAATATTAAAACTTTATTTTATATATTGGCTTATTAATATACAGTATATTGTAAATTTAGGATCTTTTAATAATTTTTTAATAATAAAATTCTTTGATTTGTCTAATTTTATTTTAAAAGTTTAAATTATGTACTGTTTTTATTATAGAATTTGGTATAGAGAAATATAGTAAATTATTCTATAGAAATTTTAAAATATTTTTATTATAAGAACTATATCTTTTACAATATAAAAATTTAAATTCATTTGTTTTTTTTTATAGTAAGTTTTTAGATATTTCAATTAGCTTATTTATTTTAAAAAAAAAGCTAAACAAAATTATAATTTTAAACTATATATATATCTAAATTAAGAAATAATTTCTTTGTAAGAGGAATATTTTTTGTAGTTATACAACAGGTTACTCTAGTAAAATTTTATAAATAATATAGATGAGGAATATTAAAATCATTCTGGGGTAAAGAATAAATATATTTTTAAACTAAATATAAAAAAAATAGGTCTACTACTGGTTTACTAAAATGCACTATTGGTGTTAAATACTATAGATGCTATATTGTATCTTAAAATATAACTTCTATCTTACTCTATAACTGCATTCTAACTCTAAATTTTAGCAAAAAAACTTATAAACACTATAAGTGTATTATATAATATCAAAAAATTATACAATAATTTATAAATAATAAAATTTATTTATATTTAAATTTAATATTTTTTAATTTATTAAATTTTAATATTTTAAAATTTATTAAAATATTATTACACTCTAAATAAATAAATAAAATTAAATATGGTATAAACCATTATTTTGAGTATATACTGTATATTAGAGTCGGCATTAGAAAATATCTAAATAATTTTTTTTTGACCTTTAGACATCAAACAATGTCCAAAAATTGCAAGATTAATTGGACATATGTCCAATTGTCCAATAATTTCATTGGACAAATTAAAGCCTTTCAGGTTTTACTTTTACTGGATTTTAGGAATTTTTGCTTCTGCAAATTTTTGATTCAATAACCAAAATACTAAGTTCAACGTTTGGACACCGAAATCTTAGTTTAAAACATGGTAGCTGACTTTTAATATAATTTATTCGGAATTTCTACATGATCACGTGACGGGTTTCGTCTTATAATCACTGAAAAAACCAAATTTCTCAGACAATGCTTGTTATTGCCTAGTAATTCTCGCTATTTTTCTGGTGTACTACACAAGATTTGTCTGCACGAAGGTTTTATTTTGGGTGAAGGTTTTTAAAATCTCTTAGCAGCCCTTAACTAATAAAAATTTTCTTTATGTCCAATAAAAAAATTATAATGTCCAATCAAATTATTTGAACAAATTTGACATTGTCCAAATGTCCAATATTATGATATGCCATCCTTGCGCAAGGCTACATAGGAGACATTTGTGTAATTTGCTGATTTACATTGATCCAAACATTGCGCGTTATTTTGGGCGTCATTTGAAGCCATGCATGTTCAAGTAATAAGATTTTTAGACAAAGCTCATGGGCGTTATTACGCGAAAATACGATAGATTTATTTATACCAATAAAGTTTTATATACTGATTAATTAAACCTATATTAGATATTATAATAAAGAATTAGCCATACAAATTTTATTATTTTAAAATAATTATATTTATAAATATATATAAAAATAGTTTTTAATAAATTTATTATCGATATTATAGATTGCATCAAAGACTTATTAAAAGCTATTTTTTTAAAAAATTTAAATATAATTTATAATTTATAAAATACATTTGACCCTTGTTAATATCAACCTCATTAATATCAACCTCGTTAATATCAACCTCGTTAATATCAACCTCATTAATATCAACCTCATGTTAATATCAACTTCACATTAATAAAAATTGAATTTAGCTATATAAATAATTAGTCTTTGATATTAACCTTCGTAGAAATAAACATTTGTATTCTACATTTCTTTTCAAAAAAATCCATTTATAAATATATAGATAATTTTGAGGTTCTGTTGACGAATGTATCACATGTAATGACAAATTTTAGAACGATGGACGTTCCGCGAGTAATTCTTACATGAAGTATAATATTATCGGTTAAAAACTGTTATCGACAAATTCTGGTACTAGTAAACTAGAGTCGCCTGCCGTAATTGTTTTTAACAAGTTGTAATATTACAACCTATATGTCGTAATATTGCAACCTATATGTCGTAAAG